>JBCNYH010000022.1:11341152-11365296 GCA_039654325.1 Tandanus tandanus | reverse complement strand
TCAGCTGACTTCATTTTATTGCCACATTAATGTTGCTGAGCCTCGACCGGACCAACCGGAGCAACAATGCCATGGAGGTTACATGCTGTGTTCAAGGACAAATGCACTCCAGAGTATATATATATGTGTGTGTGTGTGTGTGTGAATTTACCCCAAAACAGCTAAAGGGAGCCACCAGATTTTTTTAAATAGCCGCAGAGGGTTATCTTAATTGTATTCATGCATAATCTTATTCTAAGCAAAAATGAAGATGAAGAAGCTTTATCTGGAGGCAGACGCGTGTATATGATCTACAGTTGTCCGGGTTTCGGCTGATAGTCGGTTCATTACAGGTTTTATGGTGCACGCGCGATGGGCTCAAAGATTGTTTACACTGGACGGATATGGATGTGATTAAAGCACTGTTTACATTTGTAAAAAGGCATACACTGGTTCTTCGTGGAACTTCTAGAAGTTTAGCCGATGAGTTTAAAAGCTACTAAGTTCTATAAGCTGTTAGAGAAGTGTCCCTTTAATTTGTTTAGTAGTAGAGCTCCAAAGAGTCACTAAACATGTTTGTCTCCACTGAACGCTGCTGCCTGTGTCTCAAGACTATTCCGATATTCTGCGCCGGTGTAAGTTAAAATGATCTACGCTTCTGTTTCAACCTGTGTAACTTTGCTTGAATGTTTTTTTTTAATTATTATTATTATTATGCAGGCACAGACGAAGGGGTAAGGAAAGAAAATTCATCAGGAGGAATAAAGTGAAGGGATTTGTATGTTTAGTTTTACATACAGAGATATTTCTTTGTAAAGACGCTGATAATGATTCCTGCTGGGGGGTTTTTTTGTTATCAAAGCTACAGATTTATTTTTTACAATGTGTGTTCTTTTGTATGAATTCCTTACCATCTGTAATCTTTCAAGTAGCTAAATGCATCGGATAGAACTACGGTGGACCACAAAGGTCACGGCCCAACCGCCAATTCCACGTGGAAGTCTGTATGCGCGGAGGAAGAATGATCTTCTAGGATGATTACACTTAACCCCGTGAAATAGTTAAGAAAAAAACAATACATATAATGCACATTTCATTCATTCATTTGCCGAACTGCTTTCCTGAAGTCGCGGGGAGGCTGGAGCCTATCTCCACCAACACTGGGCGAAGGCGAGGTACACCCTGAACAGCTCCCCAGACTATCGCCAGTCTATAGCCAACACACACAACCATTCGCACTCACACCTAGGGGCAATATGGAACAGCCAGTTAGCCGAATGTGCATGTGTTTGGACGGTGGGAGGCGGACATGCTAACCACTGCGCCACTGTCCCGCCCATAATCACCATGATTGACATGAGCATTGAGCACACCATGATTACACGTTATGCATCGTTTTAGTTTAAGTAGGCAACCAGAGAGAGAACACCTGTGCTATATGTAACCAGTTGAATGTACGCTAACCAGTTAATTTAAAAACACTTGTTACATCATTACCAAATATATTTTTCACCTTGAAATATGCGGCATTTTGTGAACAAACCACAACACAGCCATCTAGTGATATAAGCGTGACACATATAGGGTGGGTTTAAAAAAAATAAATAAAAATCAGTCCAGCCACTGGTGCAAGTATTCACTCACTTATTTATTTGCCAAACTGCTTACTCCTATTAGGGTTGCAGGGAGGCTGGAGCCTATCTCAGCTGACACCGGGTGAAGGCGGGGTACACCCTGAACAGCTCGGCAGACCATCGCAGGGCCAACACACACAACCCCTCAAACTCACATCCACACCTAGGGGCGATTTGGAACAGCCTATTAGCCTAATGTGCATGTGTTCGGACTGTGGGAGGAAACCGGAGTACCCAGAGGAAACCCATGAAAGCACCCAAGCCTGGGACTGGAACCCAGGACTTTCCTCTAACCACCACGCTACCGTGCCACCCGCAAGTACTCTTCCTGTGGAGATAATCATCAGTTGGAGACGTGTACTCCGTGTGGTTAAGCTGGAGGTTGTGTTTTATGGTTCTGCTGTTCGTTATACGTATGGTTCTTTTCTTAACGAAACAAACTGTTTCACGGGTCAAGTGTAATCATGGGATCGCCGACTGTGCCGTGACACTCGTGGGCCACCGTATATAACGAACAAAAGCAGCTAACATGATGAACACCTCAAGCTAACGAAACATGATGCATCTAGTATTCAGGCTCCTCTTGTACCCAGATTAAACCTACTTTAAGACTTCAGTAGAATTCTGTGACATTTGAATTAGCGTAGAATTAAACTGTGAGGTCGGGTCACATTTCTGAGATAAAACTAGGATTGGCTCCATTTGAAAAATACTCAAAACCATCAGCCCCCATACGACCCACAGATTCCGACGGTTTCAGTTCCCAGCACGCCCGAGTCGGGTCATCGGGATCTTAATTACCGCGGCTGCGATTTATTCAGCTTACCGTATCACTCTGCATACTTATCCTCCTAAACTCTACCCAAGACCAACTCGGACTTCATTGAAATTAATGTAGAATGTACTTAAGGTTGATATTCATGTATTTCTTTTGTGTTTATGTTTAATAAATATGATTTTGATTCTTTTTGGGTCCTGTTTATAAGCAAACTACTTTATAATGCACTCCTGTTCCAAAATTAGGGCGTCGTGGTGGAGTCATTGTTAGCACGTCCGCCTCACAGCAAGAAGGTCCAGGGCTTGAGCGTTTCTGCTTGGAGTTCGCATGTTCTCCCCGTGCTTGCATGGGTTTTCTCTGGGTAGTCCGGTTTCCTCCTACAGTTCAAAAACATGCACATTAGGCTGATTGGCTGTTCCAAACCTTGTTTTTCAATAACGTGGTACCACTGGATTCTTTATAAAGGCATTTGTGTCTCAGACTTTTGAATGGTACTGTAGGTATTTTCATTAATGACACGAGATGTAACGATGACAACAGATCAGGGTTCAAACTCAGTGATGCTCGTTTTAATACCTCTGCTCTGATTTAGGAATAGGATCAAGTGGATCAGGTGAATGAGTGCGAGGCAAACCAGTTTGGACATGCAGAGTTCTCCTGGTTTACACTTAAACAGGGCCACACCATCAAGTGATGATGAAGGCTAATTTAGTCCAGAGTTGAAGTCAAACACACAGTGTGTCGGTGTCCATAGCAGTGTACGGCACGGCCGGTCCTTCAGCCAGCACGGACCACTCCCGCAGGAGCCTGCGGTCATATCTGTTCACCTTCCAGCCAGAGCAAGTGATCTCCTAAGCTCCTCGAGGTGATTGTTGGCCTGCGTGATCATCATCCTGATGGCATCCTACAAGAAGGATGAACAGATACATACGACAAGTTTACATTTACTGCCAGATCAGTGGGACTGGGGTTTGAACCCTGACCTCTGGATCAGTAACCCAGAGACATCAACTATCCCCATCTCCTTCCATACACCAATTAAATAAACATCTTCGCATGTACAATATAAGAGCATCAATCACTTCATATTTACATTTGTATAAAAAAAAGAAAAGGAATAAGTTGTCATTAAAGAGCACCGGTATTGGTCATCCTTACAGCATAATCTATGCGTATGTAATACGTTTAAGTGATACAGACAGGTATTTTAATATAAATGACCATAAAAAGCACAAAACTGAGTAATTTTATCCAGTGGATTATTAGCGGGGGCTGAACCAATGGTCAGCAGGCATTTTCCTGCTGAAAAAGTGATGTCAAGTAAACAAGCAGATCTATTCAGCGAGCGACATTTTAGGCAAAAAAAATAAAAAATGTCTTCAAGAAGCAACAGTGGCAGCAATTTCGAGTAAGTGGGTGTAAATGATTAACTATCTGAACCAGAGAGGGAGGAGTCTCTTGTGGACGGAGAGACGTCACATTCTAGTGACTCTGAGGACGAGAACGCTGCCAGAGTTGAGCGTGACGGTGAATCCAAAATGATTTACGCAGCTAACGTTTTGCCGACTGCGGTTTCCTGTCGTCAGTCGGTTTAGGAACAAAAAGAAACGTTTTCCGCGATTTCTGCGCTTGTTGTTTGTGCAGCTCAGCACTGGACCATAATGTGTTACGATGCACAGTGTCAGTGATGTAGTCCAGCCAATCCAACGAGTTCGTGTCACGATCAGCCGATGAGGAAGGCAGCACGTCTCTGAGCATGCCCAGTGTCGCAGCACTCGCACATACTTTGACAAGGGGCAAGGACTGATGTCGCCGGAAGAAACCTCTGATGTCAAGCGTGATCGTTTTAAAGAGCTAGTAACACTAATTCACCACAAGTTCCCTTTAATCCACTTCTTAAATTCTGTAGTTTGTCTTCCGTAGTGGTAATTTGTTGCCTGGCGAGCTGTCCAGGGTGTACTCTGCCCTCGCCCGGAGTCAGTTGAGATGGGCGCCAACCTCCCCGCGACCCTAATTAGGAGTAAGCGGTTCAGAAAATGAATGAATAAATGAATAAATGAATGGAACTGTAGCAAACAGACTGGAATAGACATGCACATCAGGCTAATTAGGTGTTCCGAACTGCCCCTAGGCGTGAGTGTGAATGGTTGTGTGCGTTTTGGCCCTGCGATGGTCTCCCGAGCTGTTCAGGGTGTACCCAGCCTTCACCAAGAGTTGGCTGAGATAGGCTCCAGCCTCTCCATAACCCTTAAGAGTAAGCGGTTTGGAAAATGGTTAATAATATCAAATAATACTCAAATTTCAGTATCGGTATTGCAATCGAAGTGAAAAGTGGTATCACTCCATCCCTGAATGATACCGCAGTGTGTGTGTGTGTTCAGGTAAATTCCCTTTCCTCCATCTTCCTGTAATTAAAGAGACTTTTGGATAAGATTAGTTGTTTGATGATGATGATGATGATGGGATACATTAGATATATCTGGATGGATGATCACCTGATCTGTGGCCTCTCTGTTCCTCTTGAACTCATCTCTTGCCCAGTCTTTCAAATATTTTTGATCTGCTTGGTCTGGAACTTTGCGGATTGTCCTCAACATATTACGGTACAGAGACAAAACTTTCTGTCTCTGCAAAAACTAAAGAAAAATTCCAAAAAGGTCAACAGAAACAACAACAACAGCAGCATCAACACAATCCTCCACTTCAGTACAAACAAACCCCCATTATTTACTGATGTGAACCTGAACTGACTTTACTTGTAAATGCTCAAACGATAAACATTAAAATTTAAACCCCCTACCTGTTTAAGGTTCAGTGTAGCTGGTGGGAATCTTGACACGGACATTTCAATCACATTTTGTCATCCACAGTCAGTGTTGCCCGAACAACATTATACCGTATTGTCGCCATCTAGAGGACTGGAGAGACATTACATGAAAATTTAGGGCGGCTCATTAATATTCACCAGAAACCGCATTTCATTGGCTATTGAAATGGACCAAGCGGCAACCTCTGAGAGTCTAACATAGAATGACCACGTATTTTTATATAAAAACGTTTGAGAAGTTTTTTTTAATCATACTTATATATATATATATGTGTGTATATATATATATATATATATATATATATATATTAAAAAGCAATATTGACAGGTGTTTATTTTTCGATTTTTTTTTAAATGCCTGGTATTATATTATCAATATTTTTGATTCGATACATTATACTACTATAGTATAAATACTCTTTATTTGTATGTTTAAATGAATTTGCATGTTTAAATATTATAATATTCTCCTAAAGTGACTGACTGATTCTGTTACGTCTAAAAAGGTTTTAAATCAGCAAAATGAAACGTTAGAACTGAATGGTTTCACCGACCAATCAGGTAGCGCGTTTTTGAATATTAATAAGGCTTTTGTCCTACGCCTTCTTTTTCTTCTTCGTGAGGTAGTTTATCAGTAACATGTTATGTGTTACTGCCACCTGCTGGACTGGGGTCCCCACACGCACATTCAATTCGATCTTTTTCTCTTTTTTCAAAAGAAACACACACACACACACACACACACACACACACACACAGAAATAATTCCATGACATTCCAGAACAATAGACTTTAACCACTTAAGAGAAAATGAAAACATACAGATCCACAAACACTCAGCATGGTGCACCCTGAACTGGATGATCATTTCCAGGCCATAAAGGACTACTTTATATGAAACTACTATCAGATACAATAAATAATCTTTATATGCTCTATTTAACTGCTGCTAAAATGTGTAAAATACTGTTTTTGCAGTATGAACACTTAAAGATGTAAAGATAGACTGTTTTTGAGCTGCAAACTATATGATGTAATATAACTCCCCAGTGCTGGTGTTAAAACTGAGCATTTAACTTTTTATTTTTTATTTTTTTTTAAGCAGTTTATTGGTGAAAAATGCCTGAGTGCCACCATGCAAGGCCCGTGCTGATGTACAATTGACTGTATGATGAGGAGTAACACTCTCCAACCAGACATGGGTGACCCCCCACTTCCTCCATCCTTCACCATTGAGTGGGAGTCTGTGAAACTGCCCTCATGATCAAATATAAGCTGGCCGAGACCTAACATCGTGTTTATTATACAGTTGGTGGACTATTAGTGCAAAGGTGGAAAAAAAATAAAAATAATGAAGGCTAGTGAGAGGAAGGGATCTTGCCCTTGGATTTATTTCCTACACCAAAACAATTGGGGGGGGAAATTACAAAAATGTACACTACATAATTTATAAATACATTTGAGTGTATAAATTAGAAAATACACAAAAAAAAAAAAGGCTAATAATACAATTCACACAATACTCTAAGAATAATCTAGTTATCAGTTCAGCCGACTGCCTAAGATGCTACGTCCTCCCCTCAGGTTTTTGGTGAAAGACTGTAAAAGAAAAGGCACAGCAATAGAAAGAGTTAATGATTCCACCAATCCCTGGATAGCCCATGTGAGGCCAAATCAGCGTGAGAGAGAGAGAGAGATCTATGGTGAAGGAGGAATAATTGAGCTAAAGTTTTCCCCCCACTGGAGTCCTCATGGCCAAGGCTTTTAATAAATTAAGGCTTTAAACGGCATCAAAATGACGCATTTCATTTAAATCCTCATTTGTTCAAACGGCACTGATCAAAGTGCAAATAAATTATACACAACCACAGCCTCGATATCGTACCTCAACAAACAGGTGGGAGGCTGAACACACACACACACACACACACACACACACACATACACACACACACACAAAATCATCTACACAATATCCAGTCTATATATTCTGTTGAAAATTCTGTACACACACATCCCTGCACTGATGTATAGTAGTGTTGCTTTTCCATGTAGTGTAAATAGAAATCCTAAACATACACGAGGCCCCGCCCCCTCCCGTGAGCTTGGCTCTGGAGCTCCTCCCCCTCTTCCTCTCCATAGTCCTCGTATTCGATAGGCTTGGGGCAGCTGTACGGGTGGCCGTTGTCGTCGAAGAAGCGGCGGAAGGTGAACTCGTAGAAGGCGTGCTCGGGGTGTTTGCCGTTCCTGAACCAGGCGCTCAGCGTGTCGTTGTGGTTGGCGTCGTCACTCCAGAGCTTGTCTGGGTCCACGGGGTCGAAGTTGGACGTGTCTGTACTGTGGGTGATTTTGGGCACATGAGGTGGTGGGTGTGGCTGTTGACGCATATCCATGCTGAAATCCACGCTCCTGAAAAAGCCGTGCGCTTTGATCTCGTCTGCGCCGTTCTTGCCAAGACGGCCTTCGGGGCCGCGGCACAGTTTTACGATCAGATCAGACGCCTCGGCGCTCAGCTTGGCCTGAGGGGGGATGTGCAGTGCCGTCTGCCAGTTTATCACCTTTATCACAAAGTGAGAGACACAAATAAAATCAGAGAATAAGGCCTTTTTTTTAATTTTTATTTCACCCCATCACATACAACCACCACCAACCCTCTGTGACCCGTGATGCTGCCACATGCGCGCACAGGAGCGTCCTAACACACTCTGAGGGACAGCCCCTTTGTACAAATGAGCTCACAGACACACCAGATTGGCTGGTGATCACTGTGAGTGACAGGGAGGCGAGCATATCCCTCCCCTGAGAGCTCAGCCAATTAGCTCCCATGGACACCCGGCCGCAGATGGCTTCGGCATCAACCTAGATTTGAACATGCTTTTTCCAGGTTGACAGTCACGCACCTTGCCAATCTGCCACTCTGGTGCCCAGGACATTTATATTAAAACACTCTTTATTGTTCTGTTTACTCCTGGACTTGTATCATGATTAGCCAGTAACTATGGCAACCAGTCAGAAACCTCACACATGCTCAGAAGCAGGCTCATTTAACATACACGGGAACACACTGTGCATTTAGAAGCGATTTATAAATACAGGACACATCATCCATGTACTCTTACTAAGTATATCACAATTTCTTAATCAAGGTCACATGACTGTTAATGCAGGAAAATGCCGACCCCGTTACAGACGTTCTGCTTTACGTCTCTTTGTTACAGTGCCTCATGGTTGTGTCTTTAACTAAAAGCCCCTGATGCAGTCAGTTAGTGATGTCTGGTGGACAGCTTCCTCTACGCCAGCTGTGGTTGCGCCATCGTCTCCACAGGATCCTCAGAGTCTGGGATATGTTTTTAAAGTAAACCCTGATTAATAGTTTTACATCAATCTCTCCCAGACTTGGTTTAACAGCTCCTTCAGATCCTTCATGATCCTGACGAACTGGGAACTTACTGGAGACATCGGTCTAAAATCCAACATTTCCTGCTTTTCTGAATTCACTCTCTTCCCTTTTGTGTTTTTTCCCCCTTAAATCTCACCTTCATTTGAGTCTCTAAGGGAGTCGTAGCTAGGAAAGGAGGCTGACCAACCAGCATCTCGTACAGAATCACGCCGACGCTCCACCAGTCACATAGCTGTGTGTAGCCTGCCATGTCACAAACACACACACACACACACACACACACAAAAAACCATTCCAACAATTTAATAAAACATCATAAATCATACAACACAACAAAATTTATGAGTCCATTCTACACCCAAGAGAAACAGAATACGTCTGTGTTAAAAAATTTGTTAAAAAGTATTGTGCATGGTGTGTTCGCTGCACTGTACACGTACCTGTACGTAGGAGCACCTCCGGGGCGATGTAGTTTGGCGTGCCAACTAGTGAGTGTGCCAGGCAGCGCTGGTGTTGTCTCGCTGCTCGCCTCTCCAGCGGTTTGAGCCGATCGCCACATCGGCAGTTAGATGGGTCCTCCCACTCCTTACTGAAATCCATACTGTCCTGCCTCACATGATCACCTGGGAGAAAGAGATAGAGGAATGGAGGGAGGGAGGGAGAGAGAGGGGTGGAAGAGAAGGGATGAGAAATAAAGAGAGAGAGAGAGAGAGAGAGAGAGAGAGATGGGGGAGGGAGGGCAGAGAGGGCGACAGAGAGAGAGAGACAGAGAGCACATTTTAACACAGTTTCAAAATATTAGAAAACATTTATCCAAGGTTGTATATTTGTTCCTGATATTAAGGTAAAGCCCTGGCCATAGGATTCACTATCAATGTTTCTTTGGTACTCTATATTATGGCTCATACTCACCTGACACTTTATTAGGAACGCCTCTACATTCATGCAATTATCACACCAGCCAACCATGTAAACCCAGCACGATGTATATACATATACATATAAAGATCCAGATACTGGCCAAGGGCTTCATTTAATATTCTGGCACCAGACAGGCTGGTATGTGTATTTCCGAATCCGGTGACCTTCTAAAACTCAGAGTTTATAGAATTTATACAGAATGATACGACAAAATAAAACACTCTGAGTGACGGAGAACATAAAGAGCCGAGAACAGGCGGTTCAAGCTGACAGGAAGGCTACATTCACTCTTTCCAAACATGGTGAGTAGAAAAGCATTGCCGAACGCACAACAAGAGTTGACGAGCACATCCACGAACACGCTAAACAAGAAAATAAAAAACAGATGTGGCTTTTCCCTGCTGATGTGTGACGTGAACATTACCTACTGAGGTGTACATCTGTATCACTGTACACACTCGCTATCACATGACTGGCTGAAATGTAAAAATACTAATGCGTTGTACAGTAAAGTGTTCCTATTAAAGTGGCCAGTGGTAAATATTCTTAAAGCCGCTCACTCTTACCACTCTGGTAGTACTTGGAGTCGTGGGTCCAGCGAAAACCTGTGCACAAGCCGAAGTCTGTGAGCTTGATATGGCCATCTTGGTCGATCAGGATGTTGTCTGGCTTGATGTCACGGTGGATGAAGCCCATCTTGTGCACGCTCTCGACGGCGCACGTCAGCTCGGCGATGTAGAAGCGCGTCAGCTCCTCGCTGAACACGCCCAGCCGGATCAGCAGGCTCATCATGTCGCCACCAGGGATGTAGTCCATGACGAAATATAGGTTGTCCTTGTCCTGGAAGGAGTAATAAAGCCGCACCACCCACTCGTTGTCCGCCTCGGCTAAGATGTCCCGCTCGGCCTTGACGTGCGCCACCTGGTTCCTGAGCAGCACGTCCTTCTTGCGCAGCGTCTTCATGGCGTACAGTGCCCCTGTGTCCACCTTGCGTGCCAGGCACACCTCGCCGAACGCACCCACACCCAGCGTCTTGATCTTTTCGAACATGGATTTGTCCATCTTCGCACGCTTCAGGCGGATGTAGTTGGATTCTTTCTGGGACAGCATCATACGCATCTGCTCTTGGGCGTCCTCGGACAAACCGACCTGCGGGTTTGAGAAGAGAACGCGGGTTATGCGGATGTGTAAACATCCATCCAGCACAGAATTAACACACACATGTTAAAAACAGTACACACTTGTATATCATTAAAATATCCATCCACAGGACAACTCGTCCTTTACAGAAACACATCAAACATTAAGCAGTTGGTTTCAATCCATCCTGACTCACTCTCTAGAAACCTGGCGCTACTCCATGGACCCACTGATTTTTTTCTTTTAAGTAGCCACCGTTTATACTGATTAAGCGCTCCATCAAGACATAAGCAGACGTAGGATTTCCACATGGCACAGCACGTTAGCAGCGACCCCATTTTCATGCAAATGATCTTATCCACGAAAAAAAAGAACGAAAAAAAAAAAATCGCATTCCAAGCATGCAGTCATGCAACACGGGTTCCTGCAAAAATACGACACAAAGACTGACTATCACATGCTGCGAAAGATGTTTGCATGCTTTGAATCTACAGAGCCTTACTTCTTCAGCCGTCTGTGCAGACTATTTAGCTGGCAGGAGATAGCGTTAACACCCTCAAAACCAGCTGCCCCAGAGAGGAAAAGCAAGAGAAAAGAAAGAAAAAGGAAAGAAAGAACAAATACCAAGAGAGTGGAGTGGAGTGAAGTGGAATAGAGCCACCCATTTTAGGCATGACTGGGAAAAAAGGGCTTGGAGAACTGACAGACAGAAAACATAAGGAGGTACAGGAGGGGTTCTAACCCGCTGCATCTCACTCTCCAGCTGCTTCTTGCGACGCATTCTCTGCTGGTAGTTCTTGAGAAGGTTCTCTACGTGCTGCTCCATGTAGAACTTGAAGGCCTGCGGAGAGTAAAGCTGCACCCTCCCATCTCCACGCCGTTCCTCGTCCCGTTTGTTCTTTCGCACAGGAACTGGAGACGTCGTGATCTGTTTCTTTTCCCGTTCGCCGCTTCCAGCGACCGTCTCAGAGCCGTCTGCATGCTCGCTGGAGCAAGTGCTGGTGTTGTCCGTGTCATCTTCGGCGCCCTCGTCGTCCTTGCCGTGTGGCAGGCACAGACTGGGTGGCTGCTGCTGTAAGAGATGTTTAGGGTACGGAGGCGGGGGACCTTGGTAGCTGGGTACCTCTGAGACTGGCATCTGGGATACTGGTGGTGCAGGTACGGAAGTTTCCGGATAAGGAGAGGGTGGTGGTTGTGGCTGCTGCTGCTGCTGAAGCCAAGGTGGGTGCGTTGGTGCCACGGCTGTGTGCAGCTCAGGTTTGGGAACGCGTGTGCTCTTGACTGGCTGTAGGACGGGCGCCTGCGTGATGGCCGTGACAGTGGTGGCAGAGGGCTGCGTGTTTGCTGCCGGTGAGCACTGACGCGTACCCGGTGCAGCGTTCGCAAAGGAGTTCGAGCGTGCAGGGATGTTGTGAGACCAAGATGGAGGAGGGATATCTTGATTGCTGCCATTTCCAGAGGAAGATGAAGGCTGCTGTGCTGCAGGTCTGGGCTGGGCAAGAACGCCCAGGTTATACATCTCCAGGTTGTGACTGTTGCGGTTGGGTGTTTGCATCTGCTGCACTGTTGGACTGTGTCCACTCGCCTGAGATAAAGGGTACGGAGGAGGGGGAGCAGGCTGCCTGCTGCTTCCCACCATGCCCATACCATGTCCATAATCCACCTGTGCAGAGCCATTCTGAGACCAGGAAGGCGGGTAGTTGAACTTATTTCCACCGGAGCCCTGCATTATTATGGGTTGGCGCCCCATGGGCACTGGGCTAATGCCCCGTTGAGTCTGGGCAGGTGGGTTTGAGTAGCTCTCAACCCATGGCCCCTGTGGTACGGGCGAGATGCGGGGCGCGAGGTAGTCCATGTTCCCAGAGTACCGTTTGGTGGCAGGGTTCGAATCCCATGAGGAAGGTGACGGATTCACTCGCTGACCAGCTGCATGACCCTGGGGAAAAGTCGAAGGTCGAGGCAGGTCAGGCTGAGGGCTGGGGCTGTTAGAGCGGTATAGACCGCTGTGCCGTTGAGGGGCTAAGGATTCCTTGGAGCCCTTCCAACTTGGCCGTCGCAGAACAGGCTGTTGAATGTGCGAGGGACCTGTGTAGGCAACACGCACTATAATTACAGCAAGTCAATACAGCATCATATTTACTCAAATATGTACTAATACACCATTTTATAAGATGGACCTGGGGCATCACCGCATGCTTTTTCACAGGATTGTATACTAGGCATCAATAATTTATATTTCTAGTTTGTACTCCAAGCATAACTAATTAGGGGCTTATAATATATCTTGGCTATAAAAATAACCAACCCAAAGATATAATAATATTCATATAATTAACGGTGGCCATGGCACCGGTACCCACCTGCTGCTTTGATAGCTGTATTAGTTGTGCGTGCTGCTGAAGCTCCCATCTGGTCCCTCGCCAGGTCCTGACAGCTCATCTTACTGATGTAGTCCACAGCTGCCCCCAAGCTGCGACTGTTGGTCTGCTTCAGAGCCCAGATCACCATCTCCTATACGAACGCATACACAAGCTTATAATTCAGGCTTCAGAACACTGGGCTTTATTCTTTGTAATTTAAAACAAGAACACAAGCTGTGGAGAAACGTTTGCTAACGTTTGTCATTTTTGAAAGGATAAATATTTATTCCTTGAATTAACCTAACTGGCATCACCACAACGGCATTCATCGACTCGTTCAAATATCCTACATTTTGAGTACTTCGTGTTAGGTACTGCGTGTTACATGACAGAATATTTTCTCAAACAAAACTATGCGTTGCAAAAGAGAACGAATAAGGAAGCGGACCAAGAGAATGCGGCGGCTGAAAACAAACAAGCCCAGAACTACAGCTAAAACTTGTCCGTCGACATACCAGTACTGTCATACCTAAAGTATGTTGAACAATCACCTGATGAGGGAATGTTGGCCAAGATATGTTCACATACAAAAATATATTTTTTTAAAAAGTAGACAAAGACTGTTCCACACTGTACCTCTTCAAACCCTGCAGCCAAAAGGTCTTGCAACATCTGAACATTGACCTCGGGGGCATGTCCGGCAGAGGCGGGCTCGTTGGCGAAGGGCAAAAGTGATTCTCGGATCTCCTGCAGAGCTTTGTGGTAGGGGTTTTTGTGGTTAGTACTGCGCCCTTGCTGCCCTTGAGGCTCTGCCTTGAGAGGATCAGGGGGTCGAGACAGTGAGATGTTGCGCAGGCTCTCCCGGATCTCGTGCAACATCATCTGCTGAGTGTTGCCGCTGTAGTTGCTCGCCAGGAACGTCTTGGGCAGCATCTGCCGGTATCCATCGGGTCTTTCTCCTCTCTTCATGAAAAACACATGTACTGCACCAGCCAAGGAGGTGAACAGAAGGGGGTTGCCAGAAGCGTGCCACTGCCAGTAGGGGGTAGACAACCTGATTAACCTGTACAGAAGGAGGAACATTTCTGAGTGTAATTATTCATTTAAATCAATGAGTAACACAAAATCTGATCAAAGGTTTACAGCTCAAACTGACTATAGTATTCCCAGTCTTAATAGCCACATGGAGACCTACAAAACATGCATTACATAACCTTATTAAAGAGTTTGCAGTGTGGGGCTTTCGACATACACAATTATAACTTAGTAATAACAGTGAAATAGCTAGGTGAAAGGTTTTCTCCACATACCTAAGAGCAGACAGAACAAATTAGCAATTAGCAGGTAATCACTTCAACTGATAAAAGAACACAGTGACGAGCTTTCATTTTTTTAACAAGCTGATTTCTGATTCATTAAATCAGCTATGACTGAATCCTAACAGGGCCTTTTCTATTCACTTTGCTAATCTCTGATACAGCTTTAGCGACTTAGCTAGCTAGGCTAACTTTAGAGTGAAATTACTCCAAAAGAAAATGAAATGAAAGTTAAACATTAGCAATGCGTTGAACGTTTCTCCTTCCAGTTTCTTAGCTAAGTAAAGGTAAAAATTGTGCTAAAAGATAAACCCGTCGGGCCTAGCTAGCCAACCACTAAACACTAGCTAGGCTAGGTTAGCTTAGCTAGACACTTCGAAGTCTGTGGACCAAAAAAAAAAGCTATAGCCACTTACCCTCAGCTAAAGAATATCCATTTTGCTTGGGATAAACATCTATTGAGCGGGTATATTCTACAAAAATAATTCAATTTTAGAAATATTAGCCGCTAACTTTTTGAGCTAATTCAGCGCGAGCCTTTTTAATCGCTTTTGTATTGACACTGTCGCCTTGGTGCTCCACCGGTGTCTGTCAGTGTAAGAAGATGAGAATACCCGGATGTAGACACACTTTACTCCACTTCCCAGAGTTCTTAGCGCCCTGCAAGCTTCTTGTGGACCATTTTCAGTCACAGCCCTTTGAAGAATGCTTTCTAATCTTTTCTCATGAAACAAAACAGTCATGTAACACACGTGGCACAAACACAACTAGCAAAAACAAAGCTTTATTTATTTGTTTATTTAAGTGCATTGCACAGCAATCAAAAACAGGCGATCAAAGGCGAATGATTTTAATCCTAATGTCACACAGGGACCCTTCTGTGGACGTAAACTGCCTCCCTGTCAGTCCCGCACACCAAACACTGTCCGAGCACATCCAGGCTGTTGACAGAGAGAGTCTGGCTCGGGAGCATATGTGTGGTTTCCAGTCTGCCTTTGCTGGAGTCTCCATTGAGCCAGGCACTGACGAGGGACTGGGTTCCGCCTGCAGGAGCCGTAGCGCTGCGCGATATCATGCTGCTGTTGCGTCCTGACCGACAGAGAGAGAAAAAAAATAAACAAATAAAATAAGATATTGACCCTCAGACATATTTTGAGAAAAATATTTATAAATGTGAGGGGCAGTGGTGGCCCGGTGGTAGGGTGCTGGATTACTGATTCCAAGGTCAGGGGTTCAGGCCCCACTATCAAAGGGTTCTCACTGCTGTGCAGCTAACTGGGTTATCAATTGCCGGCCATGTCTCTCACTGTCTGTGGTGAGAGGCATGTAAAAGAACCATTGCTGATTTTCGTCAAGAGTAGGCTGCACAGCCGTCAGCGTGTTTCTGCCCTGCAATGGCCTGGCAAGCTGTCCAGGGTGTACTCTGCCCTTGCCCAGAGTCGGCAGAGATGGGCGCCAGCCTCCCCACGACCCGAATTAGGATTAAGCGCTTCAGAAAATGAATGAATGAATTTATAAGTGTGTAACAGGAAATAAATAAATAAAAATTCAAAGTGCCAGAGCAGCCTTCCATTCTTATTCTCAAGAGCCTGTGGATGCGTAATCTGTGAAGCAGTATGTGAGGAGAAATAAGGATTCTAACATTTCAACAATATACATCCACTGCATATACTCACTTAAATGTATTCACACACATAATAGCTTAACTGAAATTGACAAGAATCAAGAATTTTCGATTTAGAAAAAATATATACAAAAGCAACTTGATCATCTCTGTTCCGACAAAACATTACGTTACAATATAATAATATAATACAAGCTGTAAATTTAAACATTTATAGAACATAATTCGTTACAAACAATACTCTGGTCAGAAGAAGAGGGGAAAAAGTGGGGGATCAATGTTTCAAGTGCAAAACCAAATGACATAATAATATGTATAAGTGTAAAGAGATGCTGGATGTACTGGATATCAAATAAAAAGATATCCAGATGTGTCTCATAGTGTATTTGGCCATTAATGTAATTCGGCCACGCCCTCAAAATTACATGTTCACTTCCTTCCCTTAATAATTCATTCATTCTCTGAACCTCTAAATCCTAATTAGGGTCGCGGAGAGTCTGGCACCCATCTCAGCCGACTAGTACACCCTGGACAGCTCGCCAGGCCAACACAGGGCTCCCTTAATAATCTACTGCATTAATAAAAGCAGCACTTGCAAAGTGTATCTTCTGGGATTCTTACCAAGTCACAGATTTTAACACAGTACCCAGAATGCCACCACAAAGTCTTGGGAAAGATTCCCACCATTACAGATATCACACATTCCTCTCACCCTGCAGCAGCAAAGGGGTATCGGGCCCCGAGGACGTCTCCCAGTGCAGCAGAGAGCCGTCTTCCGAGCAGGTGAACAAGTGGTCAGGGTTCGTCGGGTGAAAATGCACCTCCCACACTACAGAGAAACACACCACAACATCAGTGGCAAGTTCTGGTGCTATTGCCTGTGAATACTGTACATCTTCGATATGGAGATATATCCAGGTCACACGGTGCATTAAAGCTGGGGTTGGTAATATGGAAAGCTAGTGAAATTTAAAAGTAGCATCTCTTCCGGGCTCTGGCTAAACCCTGGACTGCTCTCGGAGGCCCTTCCAAGCCAAGGACCTTTTACAGATCTAATAAATGATTGATTGGTGTTGGGGTGTAAAGACCATTTCAACCAGTAAAACAGTTTATGTATACAGCTAAAAAGTTACCAACCCCATCTTTAAGTGCGAGAATAACCAAATGAATTACGATCCCACATCACTGACGCACTTTCAGCAGAGTGAGCCTCCATGAGAGAGAAGGGCATGTTGCCCTGCCTCACGTCCCAAATACACAGCATGCCGTCCTGCCCTCCGGTGGCCACTATATGCTGCTGGTTTGGGTGTCGGTCCACACAGTGTAAGGGGACCCTGTTGCCAGTGCTGCAGAGACAACAGGGGTTACAGCATTACAACCCAACCTAAAAATGTAACAGCGTTATTAACCTATTTGATAAATAAACTGCTGCGAGAATTATTTATTACAAAATCCCTGAATGGTGGTTCCCATGGAAGTAGATTTTCCAAACTTGTCTGTTAACTGCTTCTGTAAAAATGATGCTCTAAAATCTGGTTGTATCACTCACTCATCTGTCCATAAATTCACCAAATCTTTCCCTAATGTGTTGCCTGGCAACCAAAGCTTAATGTTAATAAACTACACTCCATGGCAAAATAATAGTTTAGACAAAATTCTTTATTATTATAGTGATTTGTATATCGGGAGAGGAGTGTATCTGTTATATTATACTGTAATACTTGGCTATACCCGTATGTGTGTCTGAGTTATTCTTACAGGGAGAAGATCTGTGCAGGGTCACTGCCCTGCTGCCTAAAGTCCCAGAGTTTCAGCTGTCCGATGGAGTTTACCGTCAGTATCTCAGTCGTCCGCAGAAACGTCACGCCATGGATCGTGCTGCTGTCTGCGTTTTCTGTGCAACGGTTTTAAAGATGAAGAAAAAAAAAACCTTACACCACTAACTGTATTATAGAAACACCTTAATAGCTACATATTTATGCCTTTCTCTAATCAGCCAATCACACCACAGAAGTGATTTCATTTGATCGCTGTGACTTTAACCGTGGCATGGCTGTAGGATAACTTATAGACGTTTCCAAGTAGATTCTTAGTGTTAAAAATACTATAAAAGAACATTGAAGTTTGCAGAGTTGTGCATAATGATGACACCGACCGATGACACGCACGACGCCCTTCTGATCGGCCTTGTAGAGGACGACTCTCCCATCCTCGCCCACAGAAACCAGATCTGGACTGTTACATGCCACTCCCGTACATGGAGCGTTAGCGCTCTGATAGTGATGTGCTCGATCCCACGCGTGAGCCACAGATAGAGTCTAGATTGCACAGAAAACAAACTGTTAAAAAAACAACAGCACACAGATATTACCTCAGGAATAAAACACTTGGCGAAGGCATGGGGTAATGTGACCTGATGTGGAGCAAAATTGCTGTTACTAGCCCAAAGTTGATGAGTTTCTTGAAACAATGTTTTTATTTCTCTTACAGAAAGATTTCAATACCTGGTTGTCAGGGTGAAGTTTGTAGACAGTCAATGCGCCGCTCGATGAGGCTGTAACTAGTCTGTCCTGATCTAGAAACTGAAATGGAAATGAAATGCTGCTATAAGTGCTCAGTGGTTACATTAAAAACATTTAACAATTGATCACGGCAATCTGGCAACCCGGATTTTCATACTTACAAAAACCTCTTACCGTTGTAAGGATCTGATTAATTGAAATAATTCTTGCAAACTTAGAGCCATTGTTATATTTGGTGAATGTTTAGATCCTTTTATATTGTAGTGCAGCAATTTTCCCAACAACAATATATTGATTGTTCTCATCAACCAATCAAACACTTCAGTTGTTCCCAGCGACCAGTCAGATTTGAAGATTGTTCACAGGAACCAATCACTATCATTTGTTCAACCCACATCCTTCTTGGTATTTCATTTTAAGCACTTCTTTATGATAGTAATAAAAATTGTTTTGTCTTTATTCTAGATAGAAACAAAAGACTTTTGTTACTAAGCAAATAAGTTCCGGATTTCTCAACCTGATTATAATCCTTCAGGTTCTACACTTGTGGGACACATTTTAAATGCAAATGATCATAACAGTTAATAGAAAACACAAACAAATCCATGGTGCTGCTTAATGACTTTCACTTGAAAAGACTTGGCCACAGATTTTACAACCACCAGAGTCAATTCAGTGTATCGTGTTAGGACTGAGAGATATCATCACGATTATTTTTTCATCAGTCAATATTCATACGCATCATGATATACATCTAATTACTTCTTCTGTTGAGCTTCAAGGTTCTGTTGTATTTCTGAGTGAAATATGAGGAAAAGGTTAATTTTGGTTTAAATTATGGCTTACGGATGTTTATAAATATTGATATTTATCACTATATAATTTGATAATGCTGGCAGTTTGAGGATAATCATAATGTCTGAAGCTAGGGCTGACCTAAAAAATACTACTGTTCACTACTTAAGGGAGGATATACTGATATCTCTGTAAAATCATCTGACAATATAAATGGATCTATCGCAATATGATAATTTACTGATATGCGTCCCAGCCCTATATACCTGTATGATATGCAGATTTTTTTTTTTGCTTTATATACAAGTCTATATGTGGTCACAATACATTCGATTTTACAACTAACCTATCTTTAATTCTATTATACATATATAATACTCTTATCACCCACTGTCTCCTACAGCTGTATTTAATGATCCAAAAAAAATCCAAGTACATGAAGGTAAAACTGTTCTTGTGAAAAATGATATGACTTATTTTCTTATATTAAAACAATTAAAAGACATTAAAACCAAAAAGTGCAGTGAAACGTGATAAAATAATTTTAATGAATTACAAATTTTTTTTTATTTTTATTTTTTTAAATCAAGCTCATGTAATATTTACTTTGTTTCTTTTATAAATGATTTTATGCACCTGTTTTTTTAGGTACGGTGGTACAAGTGCATAGTGGCCTCCGCCTCACAGCAAGCTGGTCCTGGTTTCGAGTCCCAGGCTCGGGCGTTTGCGTGTGGAGATTGCATGTTCTTTCCGTGCTTGCGTGGGTTTCCTCCAGGTACTCCAGTTTCCTCCCACGGTCCAAAGACCTGCACATTCGGCTAACTGGCTGTTCCAGATTGCCCCTAGGTATGAGCGTGAATGGTTGTGTGTGTGTTGGTACTGCAATGGCCTGGCAAGCCGTTCAGACTGTACCTCACCTTCACCCAGTGTTGGCTGAGATAGGCTCCAGCCCCCTTCCACTCTAGTAGGATTAAGAGGTTTGGCAAATGAATGAGTGTTTCCTCTGGACAAAGGGGAAATGAGCCATATTGTTTGTATAAAGATGCTGGAAAAAAAAAAAAACCCTTGGCAAATACTAGCCCCTTCCGGTTTCATTGGCCAATCAGAGCTTCAAACCCACCTGGAGATCCAGAACATCCCCGCTGTGTTTACATTCACACAGCAGCTTCGGTTCTCTCTCCAGTTCGTCCTCCATGGTGCAGTCTGCATTCTCCTCTCCCACACTCCACAGACACAGTTTATTATTCTGAAACACACACAAGCTAATTCAACAACACACTTTTTCTTCTCTTGTAAAACCGGAAGTCGTGCCAAACACCTGCTAGTAAAGCTAGCGTGCTAAGTAACTTGCTAAACGTTTTTCACCTCATTGTCCCACGACCCTGTAGCGAACACTTCGGGCTGTTTTAACGCAGCTGCTGAAACGGGCCTCCATCGCGTTTTACTGATCTTCTGTGACACGTATTTTGCGTTAAAACAGTCCATTTCCACCTACCAGACTCGTGCTCTAATTTGTTTTTTCTGCTAGTTGATTATTTCCCGCCCATATTTCTGACAAATCCCGCCCTCCTCCTGCCCTACGATTGGCCACGAATACGTGCTCTGGTTATCCTAACCAATCAGAGCAAGACATCGTTACACAAACAGCCAATAAGAGGTGGACAGGCGTGGTTTTAACATAATGCCACTACGGTGGCTCTGCGTGGACTAAAAGGTGCGGTTCCAAAAAGAAAACAAAAATGCCTTGATATGAGCAGCTGTAAATTATATCACCATGCAATGTTGAGTGAAATATAATTTCAAACATACAACTAAACTAAATAATATGATAATAAAAAAAAACACATATTTGGAGGCTAGTGCCTATCTCTGCAGACACTGGGCGAAGGTGGGGTACACCCTAAACTAAGCTCTCCAGTCCAACACACACATACAACCATTCACACTAACACATAGGGTCAATTTGGAACAGCCACTTAGCCTAATGTGCATGTCTTTGGACTGTAGAAGGAAACCGGAGTGCCCGGAGGAAACCCATGCAAGCACAAGGAGAACATGCAAACTCCACACAGAAACGCCCTCGCCGATCTTGGGAATCGAACCCAGGACCTTCTTGCTGTAAGGTGGACGTGCTAACCCCTACCAAACCAAGCCGCCCTAAATAAAATACACACAAGGAAAATGTACGTGGATTTCACAAGATGTGTATGTTTCTATCTTTATTTTGTAAGGGGTCTTCAGTGTCAGTGTTTTGTGATATTCAGGAAACAAGCATTACATTTTCAGATATGAAAAAACCTTCAGGATGGAGGTCTCTGCACTTTCTCTGTTACATGACAAGTAAGGTTCGTGAAGCGAACTGGTTACAACAATGTTAAATGATATCAGGAACTAAAATGTGTTGTGGAGTATATTGTATATGCCATTTAGAGAAACAGCATCCTGTTCCAGTGTGTACATTTTATAGTATGTGATGTGAATGTGATGTTTAAAAGTTACATGGATACCTGATCATCCATGACATATGTGTTTCTTCCTTACTGTTGCCACAAAGTACTAGAGAATGTCTTTGTACTGTATGTTGTAGCTTTACGATTTCCCTTCTACGATTTCCTACGAGCTCTGTGATGACAAAGTTTGTCAAGGTTGAACTAGAAGAAGCCCTGATCTCATCTCAACCTGATGAAAATGAAAAAGGAAGAAACTGGACCCTGCGATAGCCTGGCGAGCTGTCCAGAGTGTACACTGCCCTCGCCCACAGTCAGCTGAGATGGATGCAGCCTCCCCGCGACCCTTATTAGGATTAAGTTGCTTAAAAATTAATGAATGAAATGAAACTCTCACTGCACCTCATGCCCCCTTGCCCGACCTCACCAATGCTCTTGATGGTGATGGTGATTCATAAAAGCCCTCCCTGGTTGGAAATAAAACCTGCAGTAACGTAGATCTGCAGGAGCAAGGTCTGTGACCACCATTTTAAATCCTCGTGGGGGTATACACTGGCTATAATGACACAGTGCATCCTACCTAGAATTAATATATATTTACGTATACAATGAAATATTAATAAATATTACTCTCACTCATTGCCGAACCATTTAATCCTACTACGGTCACAGGGAGGCCAAGACCGTGTGAAAGCGGGGTACACCCTGAACAGCTCGCCATACCATTCTCACAGCCAACACAAACAACCATCCACACTCATATCTACACTTAGGGGCAAGCTTGAACAGCCAGTTAGACTAATGTGCCTTGTGGGCGACAAGCAGATTACTAGGAGGAAAACATTGCAAACTCCACTCGCCGAGCCCAGGACCTTTCTTGCTAACCACTACGCCAACACTATGCCCCTATAATAACTAATAATCTGTCTATAATAATCCCAGGTCCTGCCAAGGTGCCAAACGTCCTGACGTCAGTGAGCTCACGGGCTCCTCCTAGCGGTAGCGGGCAGTGAGTGATACGCCCACTGCAGCCTGGCCACCATGATTTCTGCAAAAAAAAAAAAAAAAAAGAAAGAAAGGGGGAAAGAAAGGAATAATAAATCCCTGAACTGACGAGTGAAGACAATACGAGCAGCACACTGAGAGAGAGAGAGAGAGAGAGAGAGAGAGAGAGAGGGATCATTATATCCAAAGGCACCAGTGACATGCCTGGTGACGTACCGGCTCCGTCCTTGTGGGAAGTGGTGAACGTGCTGGGCAGAGCGTTGTGCGCAGGCGCGGCTCTTACTGCCGCTCTCTACCTGATCCGCAGAGTGTGTTTAATAATGGCCTGGAAGTCAGGAGGTGCCAGTCAAGCGGAGCTTGTCAACAACCTCCGCAGTGAGTGTTTTAACCTCTACAGATTAGAAACACTTACTAAGTTAATGTAACCATGCAGAAACATGTCTGTGTTTCGACACACCGGCTGTAACGGTCGTATTGACGACATTACTAGCTAGCTTTAGCAACCAACGGCGCGCGCGCTGCTAGTGAAAACAACGTCTGAGGGCTTTCTGTTCCAGTTAGCCACCGTTATGCTAGCTAGCTTGTTTTTTACTGTTCTTCGGAACACTTATACGTTTCCAAATGCTGTTTTTTTTTCAATGTGCGTCATAAACTTTTCTATAAAAGCTTGGGCAGTGTATAACGTTACCAGTTCTGTCCTGTCATGTCATGCTAACCGAGCTGTTTCTGCTTTGTCACAGTAATATTAATAAAAACAACACGTCGGCCTGTTGAAATATATAGAAAGTCAGAAAATTCTGCAGGTTTGCTTTAAAGCGACGACATTTATCAATCGCCAAACGTATTTTCGATATCATTGTTTATTTATCTTGTCGGCTGCACGAGCTCACTCATCTGACCCGAAATAATCCCTTGTATTAATATTAGCAAGGCATTACTGTGCTATCCTGATAAACATTGCTACAGGAATATCTGGCTTATTTGTTCCTATTTAGAAAACGCTAAATAAATACATCCTGTATGTAAATGTTGACGTAAATATTCGTGTGTTAGCTAGGTGGGCGTGGCAGTTGCAAAGGTGAGACGGTTTTGTACCTGTACTCGATATACAGTAACGTACCCTCTTTATTTAAATTTATGATAAATTTTTAATTTATAATCTCACAGTCGTGATGTTACCATTATTCCGAAATCTGTGGTGTGGCATCAAAATCAAGCCCTGCAAAAGTACTGGACGACCGTACCAAAACAAACCGTGGTTCTGGTGCGCCCAACAGTCCGATTATTAAAAGAAATTAGAGTCGGACCCATCGATCCTGTGGTCACGAGCTTTGGGTAGTGACCGAAAGAACGAGATCACGAATACAAGCGGCTGAAATGAGCTTCCTTCGCAGGG
>JBCNYH010000022.1:11229575-11249318 GCA_039654325.1 Tandanus tandanus | reverse complement strand
TGTGTGTGTGTGTGTGTGTGTGTGTGTGTGTGTGTGTGTGTGTGTGTGTGTGTGTGTGTGTGTGTGTGTGTGCTTTTGTACATTTGCTGGTAATAGAAGAGGAAACCATGCAAACCATGTTGAACAGAACAGCACACACATGCACACACACATACACACACACACACACACACACACACACACACACACACACACACACACACACACTTGTGCACAGCAGCTGCCAATAAGTCACTAAGCCTTCTGATAAATATTTATGCCTAATGCATTTGTATGAACAAAAATGACTAAGACTGAATTTCCTGGGTGTGCACTGGTGCTAGTAAAGGATAGCTAGCTACAGTGTAAGCTAGCAAGGTAGCATTCATAAACACAAGTCGTTATAAGAATGTTTAAGTGACCATGAAATTATGATTATGAGATTTGGTTTAAAAACATTTTAGACCCTTGTTGGACCATGCTAGCTGAGCTAACTAGCTTTCATTCCACTCATCCATCCATCCATCCATCCATTCTCTTTTGCTTATCCGAGATCGGGTCGCGGAGGCAACAGGTCTAGGAGGGGGGATCTCGAGGCGTCCCCAGGCCAGACAGGATATATAATCCCTCCAGCGAGTTCTGGGCCTATCCCGGGGCCTCCACCCAGTTGAACGTGCCCAGGCTCTACCCCGAGCTCCCTCTGTATGTCTGAGCTCCTCGCCCTATCTTTAAGGCTGATCCCAGACGCCCTCCTAAGGATAACTACCCAAATCTCATGACCATAGGCAAGGGTTGAAAAGTTCATGCATCTCGGGATTTTTTTTTTATTGCTGCTGCGTTAGGTAAAAGCAATAATTACTCACTTACTCATTTGCCGAACCGCTTATTCCTACTAGGGTCGCAAGGAGGCTTGAGCCTATCTCAGCTGACAAGGTGGGCTAGACCCTATACAGCTCGCCAGACCATCGCAGGGCCAACACACACACAACCATTCACATTCACATCCACACCTAGGAGCAATTTGAAACAGCCAATTAGAATAATGCGCATGTCTTTGAACTGTGGGAGGAAACCAGGGTACCCGGAGGAAACCCACACAAACACAGGAAGAATATTAACTGCACACAGAAACGACCAAGCTTGGGACTTAAACCCAGGACCTTCTTGCTTTGAAGCAGAATCATCGTGCCGCCCTCAATTAGTAATTGTTAATGGAATATGTTGAGAGACCAAAAGATAAATTTAAGCTCATTTGTTTGAATTCATGACAGCATTTTCCAGTTCTCCGTGAATGTCCGCCAAAAAACAAGGCCTCCAACAAGCTGGAGTGCCACTTCACTCACCACTGTTTTTCAGAAAATGAATAATGTTAGTAAATTAAAATCTCAACGTGTTACAGGCAATAAAATGCACATTGCAGGAAGTGACTCATGCGAAACCTGATGACTGTTCACTTAATGTGATGTTTATTCTTTCAGCAGATGCTTCTTCATTTACCACAATAAACCAAACACAACGCAAGCATGACGCTCAGACATTTGGTCATAATGGTTCGGCTCAAACATACATCACTTACCGCAACCCCCTGACCTACTGACAGAAAAACCATTCGGCTCTTAAACCACTGCCCTACAAACAAAACACACCCACACACTCACACAATGTGTCGTGATTGCTTGGATCTTTCACTGACATCGCTATTAATACAGCAAACCAATGCTATGCTACAATTTAAGTTTTCCACTCTTTTCCCCAACAACATTGAAAAAATGCAGATATCCCTATCCTTGTGGGGTCATGTGACCCCCACCAAAATACCTACAGGACCTTTAAAAAGTATTCAACTCTCTTAAAATCCCAAATGATACACACACAGTTCCTGCCAGTAATTTTGTATTGCAAACCAGTTTGACCTTGGTGGCTCGGTGGCGTAGTGGTTAGCACGTCTGCCTCACAGCAAGAAGGTCATGGGTTCGAGTCCTGGGCTCGACGAGGGCTTTTCTGTGTGGAGTTTGTACCTTCTGCACGTGCTTGCATGGGTTTCCATCGGGTACTCCGGTTTCCGTCCAAGGACATGTACATTATGCTAATTGGCTTTTCCGAATTGCCCCTAGGCGTGTCTGGGAGTGTGAATGGTAGTGTGTGTGTGTTGCCATGCCATGGTCTGGCGAGCTGTTCAGGGTGTACCCCGCCCCGCCACTCATTTGCCAAACCGCTTAATCCGCTTACTACTTTCGAGGGGAGCTGAACAGCTTGCAACACACACATACACACACACACACACACACACACACACACACACACACACACACAAAAACATTCACACTCACACCTAGGGGTAGTTGGGAACAGCCAATCTGCCTAAGGTGCATGGGAAGAGTACCCAGAGGAATCCTGCGCAAGCCCGGGCAGAACATGCAAACTCCAAAGAGAACTGCCCTCGCCGAGCCCGAGGCTCAAACCCAGGACCTTCTTGCCGTGAGGCGTACGTGCTAACCACTACGCCATCATGCCACCGATCTTGTGTAAATCCATTCCCGTTCCAGGCTGTAACACAACATTTCAAAGTTCAACATTTCAAAGTTCAAAAACATTTAAATACTTATGCATGTTGCTGTTCATCCCATGCATCTGTTTATCTTGATGACCCCTTCAGTATAAATACAGCACAGTACTGAAGTTTAGTGAAGTATGCGCGATCACAAAACCATCAGACTGTTCTAAATATAACCGTATCACATCAACTGATCTCTGGGACGCAAAGCCAATAAGGAAGGCCATTCTCGATACTTGGCATACATATTTGCCCTCCTACCCATTTACACACACACACACACACACACACACACACACACAAAATGCAGACAAAAGACAAAAGCTCACTCAGGTATGGAAAGGGAGGCGGTCAGGGCAGTTTCTCCCCACAAATCTCCCCCATAAAGCTCTCCCTCTCAATTTTATGACCCATTGCTGACAGACGACACCCCAAGCAGCCATCCTTATAAATCTACTTAATTTGATGGTCCAAATTGCCCCTAGGTGATTAACTCCCTTAACTGAATCAACTGTGTTCAACTAGAGTTGAGTCCAGGTTGAACTTACATATTGGACAAGACAGAGAGCACTTAGCTCAAGCTTGTGGAGTTGTTTGTAACTATGACAACAGCTTTGAATTCACTCTTGTCAATGATCTCCAGGTAAAGATCCATGGTATTACAAATAGGCTACATGCCGTAACATTATGCCGGCGGCATGACTAAGCAGTAGATTTGTTGATTTCTAATATCAGTGACTACCGGGTACTCCAGAAACATGCGTTGTGTCAAGACTTTTCTAGCAGGCATGTGCCTGGTGAAACTCGACGTCACTGAAGAATGTGTGGAATTTCAGCACAGAGGTGTGTGTGTGTGTGTGTGTGTGTGTGTGTGTGTGTGTGTGTGTGTGTGAGAGAGAGAGAGAGAGAGAGAGAGAGAGAGAGAGAGAGAGAAAGAGAGCGATAGTAAACGGAAAAGCAGGGCAGATATAAGGTTCTCCTCTGTGCTTGCATGGGTTTCCTCCAAGTACTCCAGTTTCCTCCCACAGTCCAAAGACATGCACATTAAGCTAACTAGCTGTTCCAAATTGCCCTTAGGTGTGAGTGTGAGTGTTAAAGGTTATGTGTGTGTTGCCCTGCGATGGACTAGCGAGCTGTTCAGGGTGTACCCTGCCTTCACCCAGTGTTGGCTGACATAGGCTTCAGCCTCCCTGCGACCCTAGTAGGATTAAGCGGTTCAGCAAATGAGTGAGCATAGGTAAAGGGGGCGGCACTGTGGCATAGCGGTTAGATTAGCATGTCTGCCTCCTGGGTTCGAGTCCCACGTTCGGCAAGGGTGTTTCTGTGTGGAGTTTGCATGTAAACCCAGTGCCTGCATGGGTTTACTCGAAGTACACCGGTTTCCTCCTACAGTCCAAAGACATACACATTAGGCTAACTGGCTGTTCCAAATTGCCCCTAGGCGTGGATATGAGTGTGAATGGGTGTGTGCGATGGGCTGGCGAGTTGTTCAGGGTGAGGGTGTAACCTGCCCTCGTCCAGTGTTGGCTGAGATGGGCACCAGCCTCCCCGCAACCCTAGTAGGATTCAACGGTTTGGCAAACAAGTGAGTGAGAGTGTAATGGAAGTACTTATTGTCAGACAGGTTACCGCATGGCTCGAGTTATAGAGTTATATGCAGCTAAAGAGCATTAGGAGAAGGTGGCCCCATACCAGAAGGCTTAAGGTTTTCAGCAAGCCCTCGGGTGGTTTCAGGGTAAACATGAAGGCTTAGAGTAAATAAAGGTGAACGCTTTACTCCATGTCAAAATGGTAAACAAAAAACGTGCCAGAGACAGAGAAAGACGGTACAACCTGCTCACATGCAAAACACACACTTGTCATGACATTGGTGTGGTCTAGTTTGATTCCTTTACGCTGTTTTTCCCTACAAGAAAAAAAAATCTAATCCTACATGTGGCAGGTGTACCAGTAACAAAAGCTAATTCAACCTGTCTGACAGGCTTAATAGAGTGAGCTCACTCTGTTACTAAATTCAGACTCCTGAGTCACACTCCAAACACAAGAACAATAGCAGAAACTTTACCGAACGTCTCTGAAATCCAATTCAGAAACAAGAACTTTAAAACAACAGATGAGATGCCTGGCGAACAATACTCGACCTCGAGAGCAAAGAAGGTGGTATTTCTAGGTCCCAGAACGATGAGTGAGAACGCAAGAGTGCACAATCCCTCCCCGAGGACAATTCCTAAATAAACCAGAATGGCTTGTTCTTTGTCCCTTGTGTTTATTGCCATTAAACTTTGGCTGAGAGTTGAAATGAAAGCACGTTTTAATGATATTTAAAATATTCCGCTTTCACTTGCACTCATTTAATTTCACCACCATAATGGCTCAAATGCTTTTTTTTTTTTATCAGCCATTAACTTTTGCACTCAGATTCTTCCCCCGCCTGCTCCCCACTGGATGATAACTACCATCCATGGGGGTTTGGTACTAACATTTGTTTTTGGCACTAGTATTTGCATCTTCTGGAACGGCTGCATGTGCTGACAACATCCCTCCTGCCCTGAAAGTACGGCCAATTTGGTGTTCTTGGCTCCCAGCCTGTGGGTCTCCTCCCACAGTCCAAAGACACGCACATTAGGCTAATTAGCTGTTCCAAATTGCCCCTAGGTGGGACAGTGGCGTAGTGGTTGGCACGTCTGCCTCACAGCAAGATGGTCCTGGGTTTGAGTTCCAGGTTCAGGCGTTTTTATGTAGAGTTTGCGTGTTGTCCCCGTGCTTGTGTGGGTTTCCTCTGGGTACTCCGGTTTCCTCCCAGAGTCCAAAGATATGCACATTAGACTAAGTGGCTGGTCCAAATTGCCTCTAGGGGGCATGGTGACATAGTGGTTGGCATGTCTAACTCACAGCAATAAGGTCCTGGGTTCGAGTCCCAGGCTCGGGGGTTTCTGTGTGGAGTTTGCATGTTCTCCCCCGTGCTTGCGTGGGTTTCCTCAGGGTACTCCAGTTTCCTCCCACAGTCCAAAGACATGCACATTAGGTTAATCAGCTTCTCCAAATTGTCCCCTAGTGTGAGCATGAATGGTTCAGTGTGTGTGTGTGTGTGTGTGTGTGTGTGTGTGTGTGTGTGTGTGTGTTGGCCCTGTGATGGTCTGGCAAGCTGTTCAGGGTGCCTTCGCCCAGTGTCGGCTGAGACAGACTCCAGTCTCCCCTTGACCCTAGTAAGTTTAAGTGGTTCGGCAAATGAGTGAGTGACTGAGTGACGTCCAGCTACAGATGGCATTGGCCAGTATATCTAGTATCTTTTCCTTATCATGCACTAAATATACAAAGCTAATTAACTGCCAACTTGTTTACATAACCAACCAAAATCTAATAGTGCTTTAATTCAGCCTTGATGTCTCATCATTTTTAAAAACGTTAACGCTGAATGCCAAAGCAGAATACTGCAGATTATTTCCGCCGATGTCCTAACAAGACAAACACTGAGGGGATATTCATATCTAGATGTTTAACTTTGAGATGACCAATTTCCTCCTGGCCAATACAGCTGAAGCCCTTATTGATTTGAAGGCATCCGTCCAATTACGCTGACCTACCAATGAAATGCATTAAATTATGAGGATAGAGGTCAAGAGCTTCAGGTAATGCTCACATCAATTGTTAGAATGACGTGAACCTACGATCTTAGTGACTTAAACATTGTCACAGTCGTCCTGCTAGGAATACGTCAAAATTTGTCAGTTTGTAAATGGTGTGAAACCCCCATCCCCCCCAAAAAAACCATCCAGTGTGCAGAAGTTCTGGAGAAAGAAATACCTTGAAAGAGGTGCGAGAAGACCAGCCAGCTCTTACCGGACAGACAGGAAGGCTATGGTAACCGAAATAAGCACTCTTTTCAAGCGTGTTTATTTATTTATCTCTGACAAGTGTTATGGTGGAGCAGTGGTTAGCATGTCCGCCTCACATCAAAAAGGTCCTGGGGTAAAGTTCTGGGCTCAAACGTTTCTGTGTGGAGTTTGCATGTCACTCTTCTTGTGTGGGTTTCCTCTGGGTACTCTGGTTTCCTCCCACAGTCCAAAGACATGCACATTTAGCTAATTGGCTTAAGGTTGCATGTGTGTGTTGGCCCTACCCTTGGTGTAAATGACTTAAGAGTAACGTTGGGTTAAAAATAGGTGCATGAAGTTTTGGGTTCAGGCTGGGCGATGCAAAAAAACTGCAACTGTCATCAAGCTACATCACTTTCATTGTCTGTCTTATCACGCCAGGAAGAAACCGTCTCGCTCCCTCCACTCTGCTACTTCTGCACAAGACTGAAACTGAAGCAAAAGTGCAAGCACACACATACACAGAAAGAGAGAGAGTGTGAGAGAGACAGAGAGAGAGGGCTCTGCTGTTGCTGATCAGGAAACCGGAGCAGGCACCCCAAGTAGACTGCAAATCCCACAGACTAAGACTCTGCCATCACATGCTGTTTGCTTCACAGTCATTCTTACTGTAATGTACGTTTTAATTGTCTTGGGCTGCACTAGTTATTTTACTGCAACCATAGTTTTCTGCCCCACAGCTCCAGGTACTCAGCTCAGATTACTGTCTTGGGTTTCCTCTGGGCTCTCTGGTTTCCTCCTACTGTCTAGAAACATGCATGTAGGAAAACTGATAACAATTAATTGCCTTCAAGTGTGAGTGGGTGTCTAGAGGTGTGGGTACCCTGTGTTGGAATGGCATCCCACCTTGCATCCAGTGCAACCTCACTAATAAGCCACTTACTAAAAAGTTTTGGTTTTAATATTTTTAAACATTTTTTTTTCTCCCCAGCGCCAGCTTCCCTAGCCAGAGATCAGACCAGCAAGGCCCCCACCTTTGTCTGTCACCCAATCCACACTGCACTGGACCCCCATGGCTTCTCTTGTGGCGTGGTGGGCTCAATAAAAGATGCCCCTTGCCTCTGCTTCGGGTTAAACTCGTCCTCATGGGTGCAGGCCCAGCCACCAGGTGCTGGCCCCTTCTCCAGGCTCCAGGGTGGGGCCCCGTTGTCCCTCTGAGTAACCTGATTCTTGTTTTTCCTCATCATCAGAGGTCATTGAACCCGTCTTACTCCGACCATTCACCTTGGACCACTCTGATATATGGACCCGACCGGGGCTAATTGCCCCCGACAACACAGTTCCTAGGGTCAGTTTCTTTTTTTTCTTTCTTCCGGATGCCTTCTTGGGGAGGTCTTTCAGGCATGTCCATTCCGGAGGAGACCCTGTGACAGACCCAAGACACGCTGGAGAGACTATATCTCTTAGCTGGATTGGGAACACCTCGGAATCCTTACTGGAGTTAGTGGCAGTGGCCAAGGAGAGAAGTGTCTGGGCTTCCCTCTCGAGGCTCTTGCCCCCGCAACTTGCCGTCAATCCTATTGGCAGTAACTGCGATGCATACGTAGCAGTCACTGTACCATTTACATATGGTAGGCCATGGATGGCTCACGAGGTTGCAATGGTTAAACTGACCCGGCATGTGACCCATGGCAATTTTTTTACCACAATCAAACTTTCGGTAAATGGAAGCCACACATTCCCGGTTCTCAAGCTAGCTCCCGGCTCTCCCGTATTGTGGTGGACGTGCAAAGAACACTTACGGGATAGTGCCCGTTGACCCCCTGAAGGCAGAAGATTGTCTACCATTAAGTAAATCCGGCTACGTGAGACCAAGGCTTAGGTTCCCTAAAGTTAATATTGCACCTAGTGGTAAAACATTGCACCAAGCACTAAATAGTACCTTTAAGAGTGAATCTTTATGTATTTCTTTTGACTTTATGTATGCTTTGTTCATGAGCATTCAAGGAGCAGTGAGCAAAACAAGGATATTACATCTTCTCACACTCTGTGCCAATGGAGACAGGAACCACACCTGATCAAAAACCAATATAGATGTTGTGTGTAGATGTTGCACAATCCTTGGGCAGTATGCTCTCTTCCTCTCTTTGTTCTCTCTCACACAGTCTCTTTGTAGAGGGCTTTACAGCTTGTGCTTGTATAGATCCTCTTGACCCCAATTTCTCTAGTCTGTGCCAGGATAAACGAAACGCTCAGCATTAGCAAACGGTGCACGTTATAACTCCAGCCTTGTGTTTATACTGGCGCATAGCTGAGCTGCAGACTCTTACTGGCTGCAGCTATTTACTACAACTTTATTTGGTGTACAAAGTACATAGTGTGTGTGTTTGCATCACGCAACAGTTGCAGCACCCCTGGCTGTCCCTCTTGCAAACGTTCATGTCACACAGCAGATCTGACCTGACAGCGCACACACACTGCTGGCAGAGGTATAAGACAACAAAACTTTACGTTTAGGTAGGTGGTGTGTGGAGCCTGGGAGTAAACCCAAACAACAGGGACCTATAGACAACAGGGACCGATAATAACATCTGCTTCTGCACTTCTCCTGATGACATCATCTGCCCTTACGGTTTCCTGTTTCCTGGCTGAGAAATTGTTCTGACTGCCATAAACATTGGCAACGCCTTCAATATGACTTCCATCCCTCTCTGGAGCTGTATTCCTTTGATCTTTTTAAATAATTCTGCTGCCGTGCTATTCTTGCCCTTCAAAAAAAAATGTCTTCATCAAGTTCTTCTAGAACTCTTTTAGCTTCTAGAAACTACTATCCTGAAGCTTCTAGAAGCTCAAACCTGAAAAGAGTGGTGACGCAGCCACATATTGTCATTTAATTCACAATGTCCCTCGGTATTAGATACTGCATTGTGCAATCCTCGCACACAATGAGAATCTTGATCATGTGACTTCCACCAACGCATTAGGTACACGAAAAGATTTTTTTTTCTCATCATACAGTGTAAGCTCTATCGAATTTGGAAGGATTGTGGGTGTGAGCAGGCGATCAAGCAAGCAGTGCAGGCGAAAGCAGGACAAAAAGTACTTTTGAGAAATTCCACACAATAGCTTGATAATTATAAAATAGGGGGAAAAAACTGTTTCTGTTCTTTAACTTAAAGTAAAGAAAACTTGGTTTTAAAGTTTTAAGCTACTACTGACACTAACACTGGGGATTTCCTCCAAAAAATGCTCGAGGATCCTCAATAAACATGCCACTTACTCATTTGCTGAGCCGCTTAATCCTACTAGGGTCACAGGAGGCTGGAGCCTATCTCAGCCAAACGCTGGGTGAAAGTGGGGTACACCCTAAACAGCTTGCCAGACCATGGCAGGGCCAACACACACAACCATTCACACTCACACTCACACCTAGGTGCAATCTGAACCAGCCAATTAACCTAATGTGCATGTCTTTGGACTGTGGGAGGAAACCGGAAAAAGCCCAATGACTGTTGCGTAGAAAATATTTTTAAAAATTATCCATCATACAGGTTCTAAATCCTCTGAGTGAGCTGTTACTATAGGAATCTATAATAAATAAAGTATTACACATATATAAATTAGCAATTTGCCTTAAACGGCATCCACACAGGAAGTGATAAGCAACAAGCAAATCTCGCTCGTGGCCAGCTCTGGTTGCCTAGGTAACAAAATCATTAAACGTGTTTGTTGTTTCACTACCGAAAACGTTTTGAGGAAAGTGTTTGGCGACATCTGCCAATCAACTGTATTTTTAAGCTCTGGTTGGTTATCGCTCGAATGGCGATGCATGAAAGTTCAGCTCAGTTGAACTCTGTACCCGCCCACTTCACATCACTTAAGAAAATTTCACCTTGCATCGCTCATTTTGCTGGCAATCCCTGACTGCAAGGTCTCTGATCGATTCCTGCGTGGACGCAGCTTTATACTTGAATCCTTATAAACTCATGCCTTCTAACCAAATAGACTCAAAAACATAACAGCTTTGCGATACATGTTTGTATTCTTCAATATTGTGCAAATTAATAACAGTTATTTCTCACGGATCAAAGAAGGACCGCAGGCTGGACTGTAGAGTCATCATCCACATCTGTGACAGTATCAACATGGGGCAATGTATAAAGACAGAGTGGACATAAGTACAAACAGGGAGCTTGTATATGCGTGTGTTTATTAGGTGGGTGCAGGACGGGGAAAAAATTGAAGGCAGCATAGCATGTGGTACCAACCATACCCAGCACTGTGTAGGAGCGAGATCACAGAATCATGCATGAATACATAACATCTCCTCTTAAACCGTGACTCATCTGCCTTAAAAAGAGTGCTGCTCTTCAGTCCACTGATATTGCAATGAACCACATCCACTTGCATAGTTCTTCACAGACCACAGTGACCTCAATGACCTCAGAAACCATGTATCAGATCATCATTAACTTAGTGTCAGACTGAAAGGACATTTTCAACAGAAAGAACTCCCGTCATCTAAAGATCACGAGTTTGACTCCCATCTGTTGCCGAGAGTCCAAGAGAGCAAAATTGTCTGTGCTCTCAAGGAGGGAAGAGTGGTGTACTCTTACTCCTATCACTACCTTATCATGTAAGGTCATGTGTATGCACAGGTAGGTAGATGACACTTTGTGTTACACCATCCTGACCTTGCCTGAGCAGCACTGCAAAAAAATTCGAATTCAGCTGGATTAATTATCATGTGGAAGGCTGGAGTTTATGTCAGCCAACTCTGGGCAAAGAGGGGTACACCCTGAACAAGTCATCAGTCTATCGCAGGGCCAACACAGACACAACCATTCACACTCACACCTAGGGGTAATTTGGAATAGCCAGTTAGCCCAATTTGCACGCCTTTTGACTGAAGGAGGGAACTGGAGTACCCGGAGGAAACCCATACAAGCACGGGCAAAACATGTGAACTCCACACAGAAACCAAGGCCGGGACTCGAACCCAGGACCTTCTTGCTGTGAGGTGGACGTGCTAACCTCTACATCAAGTACCACCCATCATTAAATACACTGTGCTGAATTTTGAATCCTGTTTACATTCATGTGGGTTAAAGAGTGAGGGAGTCAGATCAGGACAGGGAACCAGAATTCTGGACAACATCAGCAAGCGGTGGCCAAGTCCACAGCTGGTAATATTATTACACTCTCACCAATACGCCTTAAAACTCGAACGGTCAAAGAGTTTCCTTTCCTGTATTTTTCTAAAATATCTGTTTGAAATAATGAACTGAATTAACTTAGCAGACGTTTGTTTAAACTAGTTGTTCATTTTTATATTTAAAATAATAATTACTGGCGGCAGCACAGTGATGTAGTGGTTAGCCATCCACCTCATAGCAAGAAGGTCCCAGGATAGAGTTTTGGGCTCGGTTTCTGTGTGGAATTTGCATGTTCTCCCCGTGCTTACATGGGTTTCCTCCGGGTACTCCAGTGTCCTCCCACAGTCCAAAGACATGCACATTAGGCTAACTGGCTTTTCCAAATTGCCCCTAGGTGTGGATGTAATTGTGAATGGTTGTGTGTGTTGCCCTGCGATGGTCTATCAAGCTGTTCAGGGTGAACCCCACCTTTGCCCAGACACCCTTAACCAGAGTGACTTACATTTTTTTATACAACTGAGCAATTAAGGGGTTAAGGGCCCTGCTCAAGGGCCCAACAGTGGAAGCTTGGTCATACTGGGGCTTGAACTGCTAACCTTCAGATTAGCAACCTAGAGCTTTAACCACTGAGCCACCTCTAAATTGGTTTAGCAAATGAGAGAGAGAATAACAATTAATACCAACCTCCTTTTTTAAGTTCATGCCGAAGCCACGCTACCAAAGCCCCAAACTATAGTTGTACAAGCAGTATAAGCTTACTGCATGGCTGATTGGTTGATATTTGTGGACCATGATAGGTATTGTCACAACATAAATATCACAAGAGAAATCTAGATGTAGATGTACTGATAAGTTAAGGAAATACCCGCTAAAATGAAATGAGGAAGAAGCCTTGCTGGGAACCAGACTCGAAAGGGAACCTGTCCTCTTCTGGATGACACTGGATATGATGGGATAATCATAAATCATTACAGATAGGTGTCGCAGAGTAAAAACAAACACTACAGGACAGTCTTTATGAGCACAAGAGCAGTTCTTCTATCAGTACCTATCTCTGGGAGATTATTCTGTGATGCATCACCTTACTCATTATCGCACTCATTTAACGAACCACTTAATCCTACTATGGTCGCAGGGAGGCTGGAGCCTATGTAAGCCGACACTGGGTGAAGGCGGGGTACACCCTGAACAGCGCGCTAGTCCATCACAGGGCAACACACATATAACCTTAACACCCACACCTAGGGACAATTTGGACAGCCAATTAGCATAATGTGCATGTATTTGGACTGTGGAGGGAAACCAGAGTACCCAGAGGAAACCCATACAAGTACTGGGAGAACATGCAGAATCCACACAGAAACTCTCTCGCTGAGCCCAAGACTCAAACCCAGGACCTCCTTGCTCTGAGGCGGGCATGCTAATCACTACGCCACCGTGACGCATCAACTCTTTTATTTAACTGGGAAAATGGACATTTTTAGGGTCTTTGTCCATAAATCCCAAATTCACAATGCTCTGCAAAGAAACATTTCCTCAAGGCTTGTTTTGTGTTTCAGTGAGGTAACAGAAGTACAGCTGTGTGCAAGACTGTGTTTGGGAATAGATCCAATAACAATTCGGTTTTGGATGTGCCTCTGTGTACCTCTGCCATCCCGCTGTCATCCTGCAGGAATCTCAGTCACAAGCTTTCGGAGTGCTCCAAATGTCTGCAAGAAGCAACGCCAGCAGAGGAGCAGGCGTGCTCTAATATTCAGCGAATAGCATTCATTTCTTCATACAGTTATTCATTAGGAAAAGCTTTTTATCTAACCAGACAGAATTCCTTCCAAGTTTAAATGTTTGACAGTTTAGAGCCTTGCCCAAGTACCGCACTCTCTAAAATTGCCCGGGATATAATTTAAAGGAGCTGCCTGTAAAGTGGACCAAAACTAAAATGAAAACATCCAGCAAGCTATCTTTGTTCCATCTACCAAACCTAATCACTCACTTACTCATTTGCCGAACCGCTTAATCCGAGTCGTAGGGAGACTGGAGCCTATCTCAGCCGACGCTGAGTGAAGGCAAGGTACACCCTGAACAGCTCGCCAGACCATCGCAGGGCCAACACACACAAAACCATTCACAGCCCGGAACCTAAACCCAGGACCGTCTCTTGCTGTGAGGCGGACGTGCTAATCATCTACTATAAAATACGTTTTCCCTTCTACAGAAGCACTTCGTGAGTTGGGGGTAGAGCTTGTTTCAGGGCCTGAAATATTTAAACAGAAGCCTGCTTCAAACAGCTGAGCCACAAGAAACAGTGTTTCAAAACATGGTTTTATTGGATATCTTTGAACTTCTATGATTATTATATAACTAGAAAAACTATCAAAAATAGACCACAGGGGTCCAGACGCTCCCGCCGAAAGAACCATTTCATAATATACCAATACAGAACAAGCATACCAAGTTTGAAAGCCCCAGCTTCAGCACGCAGCAAGTTAATGTCCGGAAACTAAAGTTTGACGGACAAACGGACGGACGGATGGACAGAACCCATTCCTTTATCTTTCGAAGGGCGGGAGCTAAAAATACAAACGGCACCTTTAACTGCTCAGCTACCTGCCTTTTCCTTTTCCACAGACAAAAATAAACCAAAACAACAGGAATTGTCCGTGTAATCACCAGTGTCGTCATTAGATCACACAATCACTTCCATTTTAATGATGACCTCGCAAAACTCATAGACCATAGATCCTTTCAGCTTTAAAATACATTCATATCACCCAGGCAGAGTATAAGCACAATGCCCGTGAATATACCGTACAGTATGGTGACAAGTTACTTCTGTAGTACAATCTTTCCATGTCAATGTTTAACCCTATACAGCCTTAATCTACGCCAGCAGACTCCTCTCAGTATGTTCAGATCTGCTCTGCTCATGCACTCAGGTAACGTGAGAACGCTTCTTAATTCCACTCCGTGACATTTTATACACATTCGCTGACCTTGAGCATAAAAAGACGTGGGACTGGGGGAAAGTCCCACAGCGATATTCTCAAGCTCTTTCTTTTCCTCTGGCATTTTATTTTACGTCACTTATATATATTGTTGGATTACAAATTTATAAAATGTTAAATCTAGGTTCCAATGTAACAGTATATAAAACTGAAAGAGTTATGTATATTGGGTTTTACATTTTGAGGAAATCAAGTTTGGCAGCCCAGGTGTCTGAGACGTTAACATTTTGTCTGTATGTACTTTCTGACCTTAAGTTAAAGGTGAATGCTAATCTCAAGGCCAGGCTGTGCCTTTGTCTCTATGACAATGTGAAGGTCTGGGTGACACTGTCAGGAAATTGGATTAGCACCTATACATTTGAATGACACTGTTATGCTGATGAGATCAGGGCTGGGGAGGTTCTCTTACCGGGCTGATTCCTGTACTGCATTTGCGTGCTTTGTTTAGATTGTCTCCACCTCTATGTATCCCTCTCCCTTGCAAAGTATAAATCCTACAGTGCTGAGCCTTAAGTCAGACTTGGATGACTACAGCAACCTACAGTGAGTTCTCAATAAAGAGTAACTTCTGTTTGAAAGATATCCCAACGTCTCCTGGTCTCTGCTTCGACAAGGCAAGGAAAAAGTTTCCAACAATATATACACTCACTCACTCACTCGCGGGGAGGCTGGTGCCTATCTCAGCCGACACTGGGCGAAGCTCGCCAGACCATCGCAGGGCAACACACACAAGCATTCACACTCACACATAGGGGCAATTAAAGACAGCCAATTAGCCTAAGGTGCATGTCTTTGCATATATACATATGAATATTTATCCTACTAAGGTCGCGGATAGGTTGGAGCCTATCAAAGCCGACACTCTGGGGAAAGGGGAAAATATCCCGGACAGCTCGCCCTTCCATTGCAGGGTCAGCTCAGCACCCAACCATTCACATTCACACCTCAGCAATTTGAAACAGCCAATAAGCCTAATGTGCAAGTCTTTGGACTGTGGGAGAAAACCAGAGCACCCAGAGGAAACCCAGGGAGAGCATGCAAACTTCACACAGAAACACCCTTACCAAGTGCGGGACTCGAACCTACTGTGTGCTCCATTTTCCACTCATGCACAGATAAATTCTAATGTCTTCAATGACTTCCTTGGTGTTTTAAGGGTATTTCAGGCATTCAAGTTGAGCAAGAAGAATGACTACACTTGCTGGTGTCAGAAACATCGTGTCAAGTTCTACCTGTTTTAAGACAGGTTTTGAAAGTATGCACCAATTAACCAATTTCATCCCACTGGACACAAATAAATTGAATCTCTTTTCATTTTGTTCTTACACTAATGATGCTTGAGAGCTGGGGTTAACTTTTCAAGTTCCCCTCCACATTTAGTCACTTAGTCGTTCGTAAGAAATGGACAATACACTCATGTGCTATAGGTAACAAGCCAATATAGTGCCAAAATCTGTACTACTATGGCATAGTGGTTAGCATGTCTGCCTCACATAAAGGAGGTCCTGGGTACGAGTCCCGGGCTCGGGTGTTTCTGTGTGGAGTTTGCATGTGCTTGGGTGAGTTTCCTCTGGGTACTCTGGTTTCCTCCCACAGTCCAAAGACATGCATATTAGGTTAAATGGCTATTCCAAATTGCCCCTAGATTTGAATGTGTGTGTGTTGACCCTGTGATTGTCTGGTGACCCTAATTGGATTAGGCGGTTAGTGAGTGAGAGCATTTGGGATCCCTCTGTGGTTTGAAGACTCAAAGGGTAGGGGAGCTTCTAATTAGAGCTTTCAGAATAGAAAAAGCCTTCAACAGCTTCAATAGGCTCATGAGATTTGCTGGACTTTCTGAAACATTTCCAACGTCAAAGAACCCATTAGACGACATCTGAATTAAGCAGGTTGAATTTGGGGCAGGTATTAATCTGCAAGACCTCATGCAATGCAATTCAACTGGATAAGTACCTCATCATTGCATCGTGGGTGGCACATTGGCATAGTGGTTTGCACATCCGCCTCACAGCAAGAAGGTCCTGGGTTCGAGTCCCGGACTCAGCTCGGGCATTTCTGTGTGGCATTTTTATGTTCTTCCCGTGCTTGTATAGGTTTCCTCTGGGTACTCCAGTTTGATCCCACAGTCCAAAGACATGCATATTATGTTAACTGGCTGTTCCAAATTGCCCCTAGGTGTGTGCATGTGAAGCGTTGTTTGTGTGTGTTGCCTCGCGATGGTCTTGTGAGCTGTTCAGGGTGTACCCCAGGGTGTACTCGCCCAGTGTCGGCTGAGATAAGCTCCAGGCTCCCCGCAACCCTAAACGCAGGAGCGTTTTGGCAAATGCGTGAGACAGCTGAGTGATTGCACCACGTTGCACATAGACACTTCTGTAAATTACTGATAGTGTATCAAACAGCAAATTCCAAAGTACATGGATGAGGCAAGACCTCATGTGAGACCTTCATTTTTCAAAAATAAAATGATACAAGAACTGTTATCGTGGCTGCTTTTAAACAAAGTCCCGGGAATATCAACCAATGCCACAGGCTGTGAAGTAAAGCCACAAATGTCTAACCACATGTCATGTGACAAATGTCATGTGCAGAAACGGCAGCAGAAATCTGTCCTCCATTACATCACGAAGGACAGTAAGTATTTCCTAATTTTATCTGGCTAATAAAGAGCTTGATCATGAAATAATGAGTGGAAACAGTAAAACGCACCACATTTGATCCGAGATCCATGAGATAAAGCAATGCTTAAATCAGTGTGTGCTGCACGCTCTGTTGCTTATCTGCAGAGGACCAGTGTGGCTGCAGGAATTGATACCAACCAAGAAGGAGTACACGTGTGTCCATTCCAACAACTGATGTTTTGATGTGAACCCCCCCCCTAAAATAACTAACATTCACATCTAGAGGCAATTTGGAGCATCCATTTAGCCTAGCATGCATGTCGCCGGATCGTGGGAGGAAACCAGAGCACTCAGAGGAAACCAACACAATGCACAATGCAACAGAGCATGCAAACTCCACACAGAAACGCTCTCACCAAGCCCAGGACTCGAACCTAAGACGTTCTTGCTGTGTGGCAGACGTGCTAACCACTACCCTATAATCAGCGGCCTTTCCTTTAATTACTACTCACTCACTCACTCACTCATTTGCCGAACCGCTTAGTCCTGTTAGAGGCTAGTGCCCATCTCATGTGAGGTACATCCTGAACAGCCGGCCAAACCAACTCAGGGCCAAGACACACTCACACCTAGGGTCAATCTGGGACAGCTTATTAGCCCAATGTGCACGTCTTTGGACTGTAGGAGAAAACCGAAGTACCTGGAGGAAACTCACGCAAGCAAAGGGAGAACATGCAACTCCACACCGAAATGCCCGAGCCGAACCCAGGACCTGCTTGCTAATCCCTGCGCCACTGTGAAGACCTAATTCAGGATTATTGAATAAAAAATTGAAGGTTTCTAGCATATTGTTCTTTAATAGGTTATGCAATCATGGCGGCACGGTGGCGGTGGTTAGCACGTTCGCCTCACAGCAAGAAGGCCTGGGTTCGATTCCCAGCTCGGGCGTTTCTGTGCAGAGTTTGCATGTTCTCCCTGTGCTTGTGTGGGTTTCCTCCTCAGGTTTCTTTGCACAGTAGGCTAACTGGCTGTTCCAAATTGTCCCAAGGTGTGAGTGTGAATGGTTGTGTGAGTGTTGGCCCTGTGATGGCCTGGCGAGCTGTCCAGAGTGTACCCCGCCCTCGCCCAGAGTCGGCTGAGATGGGCGCCAGCCTCCCGCGACCCTAATTAGGATTAAGCGCTTCAGAAAATGAATGAATGAATGAAAGGTTATGCAATCAGTTTACTGTCAGACTTTTGCAAAGAAAATGGTCTGTAATGGTGTTATGACATTAATTCTGGGGCTTAATTAGGAAAGAAAAGGTTAGATTGTTGCAGAGGACCTGTTCTAGACTACCATGTGCTCCTTTAACAGGAAGTCTTACTAGATTACAACACACTATAGTAATTCCTATTTCTGGAAGCTGAATCAACAGGTCACTTGTACTGTAAAGAATAACATTTGACTGATAATGTCGGAATGGTTGAACCGATCAGTCCGATCAGTGCATGCAAGGAAAAAACCAGGACACATTTCTGCACGGATTCCGGATCCTGTCCACACTGCGTTCGAATCCCAGCCCTGTGGCTCCGTGACCCACCTGCGTTGTAGAACTGGTCGAGAACAGCCACCTCTCCGAAGTCCAGCTTGCCGAAGAGGACTATATCCAACCGGCAGCCGGCTGCGTCGCACGCGTCCTTCAGGCACTGCAGAGCCGCGCACTCAGCCGGGCCCGACTCCGAGTTCAGCACGTACGCGACGCTCGCGGCGCGGCTTTTGCACGCGTTTCTCGCCGTCGACGTTCCACTGACACAGCCTCCACCGCTACTCCCTCCATCCGGGCAGCTGCCACTCATCACGCTCCCCGCGCTGGCGCCCGTCACCACCGCGGGCTCGTTCCAGAAGTCGCCGGCCGCAGGGACCGAGGCGCTGTCTCCGTCTGCGTGAAGGCACGAGACGCTCCCTCCGCGCGCCCCGTCTGCGCATTCCGGCGCCTGGAGACACAGACCATCCTCCCGATCTGAGTTCATCATCATCATCATCATGATCTCCTCCTCCTCCTCTTCTTTACTTTTCAACCCCGACCCCCATGTGCGCACAACCGCGTTTTAAAGTCGTCCCTTCGCGCGCCGGTATCCTCCGCGGATGCATTGTTATTCTAATTAAACACGAATAAAAAGTGCAGGAGGGAATAAACAAATTATAAGAGCACGCGCCGTCGTGGGCAGCGGCGCGCTGATATGGGAGTCACGACCTGTTCGGCGAGTCGCGCGCGACGACGACGACGGTGACGATCCGGAACGGTTCACGCGCGCACTTCTTTCCTACGACGCGCACGCATAGTTTCCCAAAACTTCACGCGCGTTCTCTGCGAAACTCCTCCCCGCGTGAATACGGAAAGGATGAGAGGAAGAATGCAGTGGGTCCCTGTTGTTTAAATAACAACCAAACCGGAACAACAACAGCTGATAAGACGCGTCTAAGAAAAACAAAACAAGTTGTGAAATCGTTCCCCGACGTCTGCTGTGCCTGCGCTGGTCCCTGCCCCGTTTCCACTGTTATCTGACTGACTGACTGACTGACACACACACACACACACACACACACACACACACACACACACACACACACACACACAC
>JBCNYH010000022.1:11216011-11229475 GCA_039654325.1 Tandanus tandanus | reverse complement strand
ATATCTGTATGTATATTTAGCATATTTTTATATATGTATTTTTTTTATTGGGACTTTTATCCTTATCTTATTCTTTACTTGTTATGGTGCAACTGTGTGCACACAATTTCCTCCGCGATCAAATCAATTCAAGATCAAGTATTCTGATTCTGATACACCTTTAACAATGATTTAAGGTACAAACTTGGACTCCAATTACCTTTTTAGAGTGCCACTTTAAAAGGAACTAAATTGGAGTCAGTCAGCATTGATGGAAGGAAGGGTACAGTAAAGGTTCGTACCTTTTTTCTTAGAGTGTGCCGACATTGTTATTGCATGTTGCCTGCAGGCTTTTCATCGCATACAATTTCGCAAATTAGAAGAAGAGATAAAAGGAAGAAGATTATACGTATTCAAACACGCCTCTGTCAGACCTCATCATTTCTTTCAAAAACCAAAGATTTTGCCTAAAAAGCCTATTTTCCTTAAAATAGGACACAGGACTGGACGATACAGTACAAATATTATAAGGCATTCGCATCATGATACACTTTTCTATGATTTACGACTCACAGCAGACATCGGTGCTTCGATACCACTCTTTCACCATCGCACCCCTGTACTGTACATTCATAGCATTTAGAGCATTTTCTGTGATTCAGTAAGCTTGGAAAGGAGTTTGAATGGAGTGTGTGTGTATAAGATGTGTGTCCCATGTCCTCGACGTGTCTGATTCATTTTCTGTCCTCTCGTCCCAGTTAAGCAGACTGCTACTGCTCTGTTCTGCATTCCAGGTGTGTGTACCGCTGAGTTGAGACGAATCTCTGGGCAGCATGAAGGTTCACAGTGCCAGGACGGAGGCGACAGGACGCTGAGCCCCATCTTCTTCTGATCTCAGTTCAGCAGTGCAAGTGATCTCAGTTCCACTCACACTCAGCCAGCCGGCACAGAGTCTCTCTGAGTGTGTGTGAGTGTGTGTGTGTGTGTGTGTGTGTGTTTTTGCTGGCATGGCGTTTACATTGTCGGAGATCATGGCTGCGCGACGGCAACAGCAGTCTCAGAGAGGAGCGAGAGGAGCAGTGGAGGTTGATGAGTACAGCGCAAACCCCACTCAGGCCTTCACCTTCTACAACATTAACCAGGGACGCTTCCAGCCACCTCATGTCCATATGTAAGTCTCTTCTTCCCTATCTCTTTCTCCATCTCTCCATTTTTTTCACTCTTAAGCTTGTTTCACTGTTATTTCTTTGCATATCACTTTACATAATTAATATCATATAGCAGTAGTATCGTATGGTTGTTTCACACTTCCGAGTTCATGCTCTCACGTCGGTCCATAAAGGCTTCACCAGGTACATAAATTGTGTTGTATCCCCCTGGGATCGCTGTGGCAACAGTTCCATGGGGTCTGCTACCAATTCCCCTCCTCAAGGAAGATTTTGTCTCCACTCTTCTCTCTGGGCTTCCTGACAGACTGGTTTATAAAAGGGCGGCACGGTGGCATATTCTCTCCTTGCTTGCGTGGGTTTCCTCCAGGTACTACGGTTTCCTCCCAAAGTCCATTTATGCATATTTACAACCAAGTGGCATGACGGCTCATTTCTTAGCACTGTCGCCTCATAGCAAGAAGGTTTTGGATTTGAATCTTGGCCGAGGTTATTTCTGTGTGGAGTTTGCACATTCTCCCCTTGCATGCTTGTGTGGTTTCCTCCTACAGTCCAGAGTCATGTAGATTAGATCATCTGGCTTCTTTAAATTGCCCATCAGTGTGAATGTGTGTGAATGGTTATTTATGTCTGTGTTCTCTGTGTACCCTGCTTCTCGCCTAAAGTCAGCTGGGATAGACTCCAGCTTCCCCCGCGACCTTGATGGATAAACGTTGTTGATAATGGATAGATACATCTAACCCTAATCCCAAGTTTATAACCCTAAAATTCAGTTCATAACCCTAACCCTTACCCTAGTTCTAACACTAGAAAGTGCTGGCAGGGGACACTCCTTAGTTAAATACTAAATAAAAGTTCCACACAGAAAATTTTACTGTAGCAACAATTACACAGTTTTTCAATTGAGTTTATGTGACTCCACCATACAAGTCATTCCATTGGTTGCTACTATACTAAATTATAACATAACACAATAAGCGCTTTAATATAAACCAATGATTTCTGATTTCTAATTTTTCTCCATGGGCTTTTTCATTTATTAAAATCTACATCTATACAGGTTTTTTTTTTTTACATTGCATGACATATGTTCTTGCTCTGGAGGGCGGCACGGTGGTGTGGTGGTTAGCACGTCCGCCTCACAGCAAGAAGATCCTGGGTTCAAGTCCGATGCTTAGCAAGAGTGTTTCTGTGTGGAGTTTGCATGTTCTCCCTGCGCTTGCATAGGTTTTCTCTGAGTACTCATGTTTCCTCCCACAATCCAAAGACATGCATGTTTGGGTAATTGGCTGTTCCTAGGTGTGGCATGTGAATGGTTGCTTGTGTGGTGCCCTGCACTGGTTTGGCAAGCTTTTCCCAGTGTCGGCTGAGATAGGCTCCAAATCCCTAATAGAATTAAGCGGTTTAGCAAATGAGTGAGTGAAGGTGTCCTTGCTTTTATCACCACATATGTACAATATAAAAGCTCTTACTAGTATGTTGCTCTTAAATTACTGACCACAGAAGATCGCTGAGTGATAAAAATGTTGTTTTAAGGGTATGTCTCAAGGATATGTCTCAGGTTGTAGGTATCTCTCAAGGCAAATGCATGTCTCAAGGGTACAGTTGAAAGGTTCCAGAAAAGGGTATGCTTCAGTGGTGTGTCTCATATCTCAAGGGCATGTCTCAATGGTATGTCTTAATTTAAGGGTATGCCTCAAGGATATGTCTCCAGTCATAGGTATGTCTCAAGGAAAAGGTATGTTGTAGGTATGTCTCAAGGCAAGGGTATGTCTTAAATCATGGGTACACTTGAATGGTACATTTATAGACAAGGGTATGCCTCTGGGGTGTGTCTCATGTCTGAATCTCATGTCTCAATCGTATATCTTAATTTAAGGGTATGCCTTAAGGATATGTCTCAAGACAAGCGTGTCTCTCAAGGCAAAGGTATGTCTCAAGTCATAGGTACGTCTTGAGGCAAGGGTATGTCTTAAGTCTTAAGTACATCTCAAGATAAGGGTAAGTCTCAAGGATACACTTCAAGTCAAGAGTATGTCTTAAGGCAAGAGTAGGTCTCAAGTCAGGGGTGCACGTCAAGGGTACATTTCCAGTTAAGAGTACATCTCAAATCAAGGGTTTGTCTGAAGACAAGTTTACGATTCAAGGTAAGGATAGATCTCAGGCTTATGGTTTGTCTCCATTCAAGGGTTTGTCTCAAGGCAAGGGTACATTTCAAGGCAATGGTACATCTTCAGCCAAGGATCTCAAGTCAAAGGTGTCTCAAAGCAAGGGTTACACCTTAAGTCAAGAGTTCATTTGAAGGGTATATTTCAAGGCACATCCCTTGTGTGAATGTAGGGAATTATTGTTGGAAAATGTCACCGTACTGTATTGTTTTGTAGCTACCTATAAATGCAGCTAATACTTACTGTTAATCCAGTCATGTGTAATTACAGCAGGGGGAAAAGCAAATCAGGTCTCTAACACACCTCTGCCATGTAGAGAGAGAATATGAATAAGAACAATGTACAGTACATACAGTCTCATTAACTGTGTGTGTGTGTGTGTGTGTGTGTGTGTGTGTGTGTGGTGTAGGTAGGCAGGCAGGCTGACCCAGCAGTAGTTACTTTAAAGTGGGCCACTGTTATTCAAAAGTATTTCCTTCTCCTCCAGAGACATGCTGCTGCTTCTGCAACCACAATCCTCCAGAGGACTTCCTATATCTTCTGTTTCTTCCTAAAAACACTTCATCTTTTCTTCTTCTCTTCCTTTCTCTCTCGACTTTTCTTTCTCATAGGGTCGATCCTTTACCCCATGACACTCCTAAGCCGCCAGGCTACACTCGCTTTGTGTGTATCTCGGACACACACTCGCGCACAGACAGTATTCAGATGCCGTACGGCGACGTGTTGCTGCATGCTGGAGACTTCACTGAGCTTGGCTTGCCCAGCGAGGTCAAGAAATTCAACGACTGGCTTGGTGAGAACATATTCATATCATATACACTTACTGACACAACACACACACACAGTAAATCTTTAACCCTTTATTGTCTGGTTGTTATTACAGTACTTACAGGGTGAGCAATATATTCTTATTCCTTATATTTCTATTTTTTTCTTGTATTATTTATTATTAATACAAAATAAAGAAGGAGAAGAAGCTTGAGGATTAATAATGAATTCAATCTGAACTACTTAACGTTGATTCTGACATAGAGACTCACTGTTACTGAACTTCCTGTGTCACCTTCACAGTTTCTTTTTCCTTGAGTTACTATAATTTCTCTGTTCTTTTTATCTTCTGTTAATTAATTTTTCTTTCTTTTTATTTTTCTTGTTTTTTTTATTTTGTTTTGTTTTCTTTCTTTTTTTTGTTTTTTTTTGTTTTCTTTCTATCTTTTGTTCCTTTCCCCCTTCGCCTCATAATCAATCCTGCTTTCTTTCTTTCTTTCTTTCTTTCTTTCTTTCTTTCTTTCTTTCTTTCTTTCTTTCTTTCTTTAGTTTCATAATCTTTCTTTCTTTCTATTTTTCTTGTTTCTTTCATTTTGTTTCACAGGCTTTCTTTCTATTTTTTTGTTCCTTTTCCCCTTAGCATTATAATAAATCTTTCTTTCTTGATTTCTTTCTTTCTGTTTTGCAGTCTCTATTTCCCTCTTCAGTTTCACAATCTTTATTTTTCTTTTTTGTTTGTTTGCTTGTTTGTTTGTCTTTTGTTCCTTTTCACCTTCACCTCATGTCTTTCATTCTTGCTTTTTCTTTCTTTCTTTCTGTTTTGCAGTCTCTTTTTCTTCCTTTAGTTTCACAATCTTTATTTGTCTTTTTTGTTTCTTTGTTCTCCCCCTCCCCCCCTCCCCAATTGTCATTTCTCATTGCAGCACAAGTGTATAAATGTAAGCAAATTGGCTTAGTAGTTATGATAAGGTTAATGATACAGCCTATCGTTCACATGTTCAGTTGTACGGACATGCACGTACACACATTTACGTGAGAAGGGGACTGCATACAAACACACACACACACACACACACACACACACACACACACACACACACACACACACACACACACATACAAATATATACACGAAGGGGGCGGAGACTGTAGGCGGGGCGGTGACGTGAGCATGTGGGGAGGGAATGGGTCTAACTGCCAAAATAATGCTCCTACAGTAGCAACTATTCTGCCCTTCTGTTCGATTTTTAGACGTGCATTCACTTTAGATTAGAAATTATTTAAGCTCTAAAGTCTTCTTCTTGCTTCCTTCAACGGAAACAGACCCAGCAGTTCAGCAGCGTTCAAAATGCATTCATAAAACACCAGCAGGAAACCACCAACCTATCTTACAATCATGCTTTGAAAAAGGAAGATGGGTTTTTCCCCCCCCCTCCCTCTTGGTGTTTTATGCATGCATTTTGCATTTTGCAAAGCTCTCAGCTTTAACTCCTAGGCAAAATCATATCACTGGTGTATTGCCTGGACTGATTAGCTTCGCCTACCCTTAAAGTTTAAGTTGAATTTAAGTGCAAGAAAGGTCCTGCGTTCGAGTCCCGTGCTTGCATGGATTTCCTCAGGGTTCTATGGGTTCCTCCTGCAGTCTAAGACATGCACATTAACCTAATTGATCTGTTTCATGTTGCTCCTGCGTGTAAGTGTGAGTATGGGTTGGCCAGCGATGGTCTGGCGAGCTGTTCAGGGTGTACCCTGCTTTCACCCAGAGTCAGCTGAGATAAGCTCCAACCCCCCTGCGACCCTGATAGGATTAAACAGTTCAGCAAATGGATGGATGGGTGTAATCTTTAATCATGAAAAATGTCTGATTTATGAATACATTTTGTTCTATTGTCTTAAATGTTGGTTTGTCCATCCATCCATCCATCCATCCATCCATCCATCCATCCATCCATTATGTATTCCGCTTATTTGCCAGGGCCGTGGGGGAAGCTAGAGCCAGTGCCAGCTGACTTTGGGGGAAACGTAGCGTTTAGCGTGTGAGTGTCTTTGGACTGTGGGAGGAAACCAAAGCACGTGGAAGAAACCCACACAAGCACAGACAAGACATCCACACAAAAATGCCTTTAGCCGAGATTCAAACCCAGAACCTTCTTTGCGATGAGGCCACAATGCTCACCACGATGAGGCCACAACGCTAACCACCATGTTGCTTTGTTTTCATTTTAATGAATGGTTTCCTACATTTCCCACAAATCTGTTCAAATACCTATTACTGTAATATCAATGGGACTTATCCCTGCTTTATTACTGCATAAAGAGAGGGGTGCAGCAGGGTTTTAGTGCTTTAATCTGTCCAGCTCTCTCACCTCCTCATCTACACACTTTCCTCTGCTTCCAGATCTTCAAGTTGTCCTAAAGCACTTTGAGATTTTTTTTTTTTAATCATCAATTCAGTTACTCTAATGACCTCAAGTGGTGGATTCTGGCTAATGCATGAAAGAAGAAACTATTTACAGGGATAGAAAGTCTATATAGTATAAAACGTAGACTAATTACTATAAATGTAGTTATTCATGCACTTAAATATGTATTTCTCAGCCATTTGGGCTTCAGCCAGAAGCTGAAGAAAGGGGTATGACGTCAAGCATATCCGGCTGCTTTGTCTTACTCGGGTTGCCAGATTGGACTGTAATGTGCATGTTTCATCACTCACTCACTCACTCACTCCCCGCTTAATATTGTTAGGGTCATGGGGAGCCTGGTCCCCATCTCAGCGAACACTGCACGAAAGTGGGGTACACCCTGAACAGCTCGCCAGACCATCGCAGGGCCAACACACACAACCATTCACACACACACAACCACACCTACAGGAAATTTGGAACAGTTTGCATGTTCTCCCTGTACTTGTGTGGGTTTCCTCCAGGCTCCTCCAGGGTTCCTCCCACAGTCCAAAGGCATGCACATTAGGCTAATTGTGTATTTCAAATTGCCCCTAGATGTGAGTCCGAATGGTTTTGTGTGTGTGTTGACCCTGAAATGGACTCGAGAGCTGTTCAGGGTGTACCCTACCTTCGCCCAGAGTCGGCTGAGATAGGCTCTCCTGCCTTCCCGCAACCCTATTAGGATCAAGTAGTTTGGCAAATGAATGTTTACTACCTGTTTGATATTCTGAATATTTACAGCCCTAAAACAGTCTGGTCTGCTTTGAAGTGCTTTATTTAGTGTTAGTTACACATTAAACTACAACCGTGGCCATGGAGTAGTCCCTGTCCGGAATATGTTAGTGTTTTCCTTTTTTAATGAAGCTTTACCGAAATATTTCTAACTTCAAAAACATTCAGTTATTCACATTTTGCACATGTTTGAGTCAGAAAGAAAATATGGCGACAATCTCATCTGACCTCAGGTATGGAGATTGCCTATTCTCTCCATGTTTGCGTGGGTTTCCTCCGGGTTCTCCGGTTTCCTCCCACAGTCCAAAATGCGCATTAGGGTAACTGGCTGTTCTAATTTGCCCTGCGGTGTGGATGTGAGTGTGAATGGTTGTGTGTGTTGGTCCTGCGATGGTCTGGCAGGCTGTTTAAGGTGTAACCTGTAGTCACCCAGTGCTGGCTGAGATAGGCTCCAGCCTATCTGTGACCCCAGTAGGATTAAGCGGTCCAAGCAAGAGATTTCATGGTTCATGGTCCTTTTTAGGTGAATATTTGGGACTAGATGGTCTAAAATGTTCTCGACACGCCTGTTCTATATAATTTCTATCGACAGAACCGTTCGAGTCGTTCTGTTGGAGTCGACTCTTCTAAATGGGGGGGGGGGGGGGAGAAGAACCGATTCGTGACTCTCTCATCACCAGCATCCTGGTCGAGGACAAAAGCGGCGCACCTGCGAGCTTGAGCCGGAAATGCAGATTTGTTTTGATCCCGAATAGATCATGCTGATCTGTAATTTGATCAGGAATACCACAGTGATTTATTTCTAGCCGGGAATATAAACAGCACAGGATTACACCAGATCTACCGCGCAAACATGCTGTGGTTATCATGGGCGCTCCTCCATCATCAGCTGGGCTTTCTGCTTTTCTGCCTGGCCGGCGCAGGCTTCGTTCACAGCTCACAGATTTCCGATCTGAAATCGAAACTGTCCGGTGTAGAGGAGCTGCTGGAGGAGTTCCGCAAGCAGCTGCAGCAGGATCAGGACTCGTATCAGAGCGCAGAGGACGCCAGTGATGCGTGTCGCCTGAGCGATTTCGACGCGGCGGAGGAGCGCATCATCCGCGCCATGGCCTCCATCGAGCGCGGCGCCACCTTCCTGTCGGCTCCGGGCCGCGTGTACAGCCGTGGGGACTGCGCGCGCGCCTGCTGCGCCGAGCCTCGCTGCACCACGGCCATCGTTCAGGAGCAGCAGCAGCAGCAGCAGCTGGACAGCGGCGGTGCTCTGCGCTGCTACCTGTTTAACTGCACGTACGGCGGCGCAAGCATCTGCGCCTTTTCGCCTCAGCGGGGCTTCAGCACCTTCACTCGGGTAGCGCGTAACGCCAGCGCGTCGAGAGAGCGACACCGGAGGCCACCAGAGGAAGATGAGGATGGCGACTCGTCGATGCGAGGTAGCTACCAGGATTTTTTGGAGATCCACCAGCAGACTGTGTGGTTGTTGCCTTGAGATCATTCTATAATATTCAGATGCTCCTGAAGGTCATGGTGGATTAGTACTGTGGTTCTAGAGCAACAAACACCCCCCCCCCCCGAACACACACACACACACACACACACACACAGAGAGAGAGAGAGAGAGAGAGACAAGGAGCAGGGTGTGTTGATGTGATACTTGGAGGGGGGGGACCATGGTTATAATCACTCACTGGATTCCTATTAGGGTTGCGGGAAGGCTGATAAGCCAACACTAGGTGAAGGCAAGGTACAACCTGAACAGCTAACCAGACCATTGCAGGGCTGACACGCACAACCATTCACACTCGCACCTCGGATCAATTCGGAACAGCCCCTTAGCCTAATGTGCATGTCTAAGGACTGTGGGAAGAATTCCGTATATCCGGGGAGAGCATGCAGACTCCGTAGAGAAACGCCCGAGCCAGGCCTGGAACTCGAACCCAGGACCTTTTTGCTGTGAGGTGGACGTGGTAACCACTATGCCACCACACCGTCCCATGGTTATAATTCAAAATATAATGTGGAATGTTAGCCCCTGCGGCGCGGTGGCACAGTGGTTAGCACGTTCGCCACACAGCAAGAAGGTCCCGGGTTCGATTCCCAGGCTCTGGGCGTTTCTGGGTGGAGTTTGTATGCCATCCCCCAGTGCTTGCGTGGGTTTCCTCCGGGTACTCCAGTTTCCTCCCACAGTCCAAAAACATGCACAGTCGGCTGATTAGCTGTTCTAAATTGCCCCTAGGTGTGAGAGTAAATGTGAATACCCTGCTTTTGCCCAGAGTCGGCTGAGATGGGCTCCAACCTCCCAGCGACCCTAATTAGGATTAAGCGGCTTAGAAAATGAATAGAAGAATATTGGCTGCTCTCTCTCTCTCTTTGTGGTTTGTTTGGTCAGGAAATGTAGTTAATCAGTTACAGCTGTAAGCCTCCACGCATTCGTTTTATATAATGAGGCGAGTAAAGTGGTTTTATTAGGTCTGGTACACAATTCCGTTGTTATTATGTTCGAAGTGCCAGATTATTAATTAGTGGATCATTACCTCCAGTAAACATGTCACTCGGAGCATACATATAAGTTCTTCAACCACATTTCACAAACTCATAATTATCAGCTTGAAACATTTCAGTTGGTCATACTGTGACCAATACATACTGGGATGCCAGTTTGTTTATGTACACTGATATTGAAAAGAATGAACTGCTGTATATCTTGGTGTGGTGGTAACTCTGGTATCTTGTATAATCTTTGCTGTTCTTTTTTAAGAGATGGACGAACCTCCACGAAGTGATGCTGGAATGGATGTAGTGATCCAGCTGCCTACGGACTGGGCCATACTGGATGGTAGGGACAGCATGGATGACCACGGCGTCGTACGTTACGAATGGGCTCTCGTTAAAGGAGATCCGTCAATCAGCATGAAGGTATAGACACTCAGTTGTGCAACTGGGTGACTCAGATTATAGAAAAATGTCTCCCTTCAGTGCTTCTTAAGAAGCTCCGTCTACATATCATTGGTAGCACTCACGTAACAGACAGCTAGTAGACTGTAAGGAGGTATTAGCTGAATTTGACAAAGAATTGGTATTTTTTGTATCGGGTTGGAATTGAAGCCCGCACCGTTAAGTCTTGCCTTGACACACAATTGCACTACAATGTGGCACCAGCACAAAATTCAATTCAATTGATAAATGGAATGAAAAGAAGACCTGGAGTGTTTTTACGACCTGGGTACCTAAACCCGTCCACATCGACAATAATTTTATTTGGGGGATAGGTGCTTTGCTCAAGGGCAATTCTTCCACGAAGGTGGAGGAAGGGAAGGTGCAGCTCACTCCCCCACCACCACACATTTTTCCTGCTGGTTCGGTATTCAAACCAGCGACCTTTAGGTCCCAAACTCGCTTCTCTATTCTTTAGTGCACGGCTGCCCTCAATAGGCTACAAGAATAATCAAAAGTTAATCACATCAGGCTCCACTTTCTTTGTCTTTCTCTGATTAATGCCATCCCTGCCCAGTCTGTGAGTTTTGGTGGACGGCCGTCTCTAAGCAGGTTTGTCGTGGTGCCATATTCTTTTGATTTTGTAATGATTGACTTAATGATGCTCTGAAGGATTTTCAAGCTTTTGGATATTTGTTATTACTCAACCCTGGCTATTTGTACTTCTCCACAACTTGTTTTAAGAGATCCTTGATCTTCATGGTGTCACTTGCTGGGTGGTGCCTCTTGACTAGTGGTGTTGCAGACTCTGGGGCCTTTCAGAACACGTGTGTATATATACTGAGATCATGTAACACTTAGATTGTATACAGGTGGACCTTATTTACCTGATTATGTGACTTTTGTGTGAGGTAATTGGTAGCACCAGATCTTGTTTAGGGCCATTATAACAAAGGGAGCGAATACATATGCATGCACCACTTTTTTCAGTTAAAAACGTTTTTTTATTATTTCGCTTTACCAAATTTCGACTGTTTTGTGTAGATCCATCACAAAAACACCCAAGAAAGATAAAGCTGCTGTACAGCTTGTTTGCCAAATCGGGATAAGGATAATGCCGACAAATTAAATGGTAATTAAATGGAAAAGAAAAGCAGTGGCTTTAAAGTAGATATTAACAGGTGCTAAATTAAGGCATACACAGTGAGTCAGCAGTGAGAAAGCCTCCTTGACTACTCACACACTGTTCACAAAAATAGTTTGACAGACTGATGTGTGCATGAGAGAGAGTCTGCAAGCTCCTTTTCTGCCCACCTGCTCAGTAGGACAATAACACCCTTTTTGCAGCATGGGTGTGGTCTTGGTCTCGATATATTTTTCCCTAATGAATGAACAGAAACGTATACAATACCCTGTGCACCTCTGATGCAATTCTTCTTGACTACAAACCTGTTTTTAAATCTATTTTTTTCTATTTCAGTGAATGAGTGCATGCTTTAGGTGATGCACTCTCGAGAGATACGTTCACACAGCGATGAATATTTAACTTAGTGTCCAGACATTTATCTAGTTAGGATGTACTAAGGGTTCTTTGGTGTTTTACACAGGTGACCCACCCGGGTCTGCTGAAGCTGAGTGGACTCAGAGAGGGCATCTATACTTTCCAGATGACTGTCACTGATACCATTGGACAGAGGAGTTCCGATAACGTCTCCGTCACTGTGCTGGCACCTGAACACCACACAGAAGGTAAAAACTTATATATTTATAAAAAAAATTATATATATAAAATCTCTCTCTCTCTCTGTGACTTTTCTTTTTCTTGCAGTATGTACTCATCATTGCTCGCCATACCAGTTCATGTGCGACGATGGCTGCTGTATAGATATTAGCTATGCCTGCGACGGCAAACAGCACTGTCCTGATCGCTCAGACGAAGACTTCTGCAGCAACTGTGAGTTTTTCTCAATAGGTTTTACCCTTCGCTTGTGTGTGAATGTGTTAGCACAATTAAGTCAAAAGGTTACGCACGGATTATCATTACGTTTTCTACCTGAGGTGGAGTTTTGGACGAGGAGGACTTATTGGTTTTTGGAGATGAGTTTTGTAAAGGATCGCTTAACATTGTGAGATGGGAGAATTTTTTGGACGTGCCATATTACAGCAGGTCCAGCAGGGGGTGCTGTGTACTTTCTGTGTGGAGTTTGCATGTTCTCCCAGTGCTTGCGTGGGTTTCCTCCGGGTACTCCGGTTTCCTCCATCAGTCCAAAAAACATGCACAGTAGGCTAACTGGCTGTTCCAAATCGTCCCTCGGTGTGAGTGTGTGTGTGAATGGTGGTATGTGTGTTGGCCCTGGTACGGTCTTGCGAGCTGTTCATGGTGTACCCTACCTTCACCCAGAGTCGGATAAAATGGGCGCCAATCTCTCTGTGACCCTAATTCGGATTAAGCGGCTTAGAAAATGAATGAATGGTTTCTTTCCGAATAACATATTACAATCTTACCAGGTATTTAACAAGGAATGATAATGTGACTAAAGGCAGGGGAACTCAAATGGCCTGTTCAGGTACGTATACTGTATTTCTTCTTATTTAGTTGACGGAGGCCGCAAAACGGTGACTCACACAGCGAGCGCTTTATCTGTGAATGGAGAAGCCAGAGAAGCAGAGGGTCGAGCCATGATCCCTTCAGGAACACGGAACACTGAAACCCCTGTAAAGCCCAAACAACTAAAACAGCCCACAGTTAACCAAGGTAACAACAACCCAGACCTCACAACAGACCTACAGCTAGTAAAGAGATAGCAGTGATATTAAATCTTATGTTAAAATGTAAGGTTTAGCAAACGAGAAGATTTAATCTAATAGGGGTTTCAGAGAAGACTTCCCATCTCTTTCTTTACTTTTCTCTCTCTTTCTCTTTCTTTTCTTTGTTGGTTTGTTGCTTTTTTGGAAACAAAGCTCCTCTGTGTCTTGTTACCTGATCCTCTGCCAGTCTCAGAGCTGCAACCCGTAGCAAAGGCCAACTACAGGCTTGTTACTAATATCCCTCACCTTCCTCCAGCGTATTTTCTGTCTCTCAAACCTAAAACTATCTCTCTCTCTCTCTCTCTCTTTATATATATATTTATATATAATCGGAGTACCCGGAGGAAACCCACACAAGCATGGGGAGAACATGCAAACTCCACACAGAAGCGGCCGAGCTTGGGAATCGAACCCAGGACATTCTTGCTGTGAGGTGGATGTGCTAATCACTGCGTCACCATGCCGCCT
>JBCNYH010000022.1:11187273-11212390 GCA_039654325.1 Tandanus tandanus | reverse complement strand
TCTCTCTCTCTCTCTCTCTCTCTCTCTCTCTCTCTCTCTCTCACACACACACACACACACACACAAACACACACACAGATAAGGAGCTCAAATGTTATGCATTCTCAGATGTTTCCTGCTTACCACGGTTGTAAAGAGTGGTTATTTGAGTTACCATAGCCTTCTGGTCAGCTCAAACCCGTCTGGCTATTCTTTGATCTCTCTCATCAACAAGATGTTTCCTGTCAGCAGAACTTCTGTGTGGGGGTTGCATGTTCTCCCCGTGTCAAAAAACATGTACATTAGGCTAATTGGCTGTTCCAAATTGCCCTTAGGTGTGAGTGTGTGTGAAAGGTTGTGTGTGAACCCTGTAATGGACGAGCAAGCTGTTCAGGGCCTTGCTCCGCCTTGCTCAGTGTCGGCTGAGATAGGCTCCAGCCTCCTTGCGACCCTAGTAGGATTAAGCAGATCGGCAAATTAATGAATGAAAGAACAACACTTGCTATACCACTGTAAGGTTATTCCTTTTAAGAAAATTGGAAAAAAAACAAACAAACTATAAAATAAAAAAAAGAACATCAAATCTAAAATATTTTACAGGATGTACGTGATACTCCTACCTTCTTTTTTTTCTTTTTTCTTTTGGATTTTCCCCCATTTTCGCCGATAATTTTTAGTTGTATCCAATTTCCACCCATCAAGTATTGCCCTCCTTATCTCACCACCACCACCAACCAGGGAGGGGTGTAAGCATGCACATGCCCCCTCTGTGGCATGCGATGCTACCACGGGACGTCCTAACACAATCGGAGGGAAAGCGCTATTCGCCCCTCGTACGAATGAGCTCACAGACGCCCATGATTGGCTGGTGTTCGCTGTGAGTGACAGGGAAGTGAGCGTATGCCATCCCTCCCTCCCACGGACTCCCGGTCATGGATGGCTGTGGCATCAATCCGGATTCGAACTTACGATCTCCGGGTTGATAGTCACGCACCTTGCCGATGCGCCACTCGGGAGCTCCTAGCTTCTTTTTTTAAACCTTTGTCAAATTTGTCTTTCCATAAATACTGACACTGTACATTTTTGACTGAAGGTTGATTTTAATCATGAATAAATAAAGTAATTCTTTCCACCCAGAGTACTCGGCAGCACTATATTGCATTCTGAAGCAATTGATTGATAACTTTTTTTTATTTCATTGTATAATTGTGTGTTGTAGGTTTTATTGTTATTTCAAAGGGTTGCAGTGATCAAGTCTAAAGGTGGTCCAACAAAATATTAAAGTTTTTCTTTTTAGCCGGGGAGTGTGTAAAACTTGCATAAGAATAACTCAAAGGCAACCCACCCTGTCCTGTAACATGAATGTCGCAATGAGTGATTGCTTGCTGCTTATTGAAACAAATGAAATGTGTGACACGGGAATAAAAGCGTCCGAGAGAATCAGTAAATGCCGTCTATCATGAAAGATGAAACCTGTGTGTTTTTTCTCTGCTTTGCTACCATGTCATCTGTAGCTATATTCTGTGCTATAAATGTGCTGCTATACTTTTAATACACCTGTGTACACTTATCTGTGGAAATTTATTATATTTGAAAAATATATGATTTTCTTAAAGCTCCAAGGACGTTTTCTGAACTCTGTTTTTTTTCCCCTACTATTTTATTTATTTATTTATTTATTTATATTTTACATCTACACACAATTTTAGAGCTTTTGCATAGCTTTGCACGGAATTTGCATATGACTGGAAGATCTCTGAGACGTTCCCTGCCAACCAACTACCGGATCACTGAAATGATAACGAACATGACTGACATCGCGGACTTAAAAACACCATGCAATGCACAGTGAACCCCTCGGCTGTCATCAAACGTAAAACTTTGAATGTGTTATTTTTTGTGACATTATTGTGACAGAATGCATGTATCGTTGCCTAACCACTATGCATTTGCTGCCAGATTTATAAATAATATAATTTATAAATTATATTTATAAATAATCATTAACTAATGTCTCCATTAATAATTAACATATCAAGCTGATTTTTTAAAAGCATTCTGCGTCACATCATGATGCATGGCTGACACAAATTTGGGGACGATTGGTAAAGTTCTGGAGGAGCTATCGATCGGCGATCATGATATGGATTTTATATGGGCTGTAATAGACACACGGACAGACGGACGGAAGGACAGACAGACAGACGGCAAAGGCTATCGCATAACCCCTTCGGCTTAGTAAATTAGCCTAGGGTTAAAAAATAAGTGCCGATAGCAACTTTTTTCATGGATGTTCAGCGATATTAAACAGAGCTACAAATGGATAACAAGTATGTTGTATCTTTCTTTAAATAAACAAACAAACAAATAAATAGGGTGGCATGGTGGCGTAGTGGTTAGCACATCCACCTCACAGCAAGAAGGCCCTGGGTTCGAGTCCTGTGCTCGATGAGGGTGGAGTTTGCATGTTCTTCCCGTGCTTGCGTAGGTTTCCTCTGGGTACTCTGGTTTCCTCTCACATTCCAAAGACATGCACATTATGCTAATTGGCTGTTCCAAATTGCCCCTATGTGTGAGTGTGTGTGTGTGTGCGTGTGTTGTTCTGCGATGAATTGGTGAGCTGTTCAGGGTGCGTGTATCCCACCTTTGCCCAGTCAGCTCAGATGGGCTCCAGGCTTCCTGCGACCCTAGTAAGGATTAAGCGGTTCAGCAAATTATTTATTTATTTTATTTATTGATTGATTTTTGATATACTGAATTAATCCTGCAAGGGAAATTTGGCTTCTGCATTTTAACCCATCCAAAGTGAGCACAGACACACACTCGGAGCAGTGGGCTGCCACACATTGCAGTGCCCGGAGAGCAGTTGGGGGTCAGGTGCCTTGCTCAAGGGCACTTCAGCCATGAAGGTGGAGGAAGGGAAGGTGCAACTCACTCCCCCACCACCACACATTTTTCCTGCTGGTTCGGACATCGAACCATCAACCTGTTGGTCCCAAACCCGCTTCTCTAATCATTAGGCTTATGAAAAAACAATTCATAGCAAATAATTGTGGGATGTCCTATGTAATGGGACAGGCCACTTTAGCGATGCCCTTCCGAAGGCCAGGCTTCGCTGTCACAGTGAGCATGCCACATAACCTATACATTCTATCATCACCTTCTGATTTTCCCTCCTGCTCTGTGACATCATCACCTATTGATTGACCTAAACACTCTGTGACATCATGGACCTCCTGCCCTCTTTGTGACATCACCTATGATTGACCTACACATTGTGACATCATCAACCCCTCCTATACGCCTGATTGAGCTACACTCTGTGATGATGTCACAAAGGCTGACTGAATTAGAATCAGAACATGCAGTATCTTTTTGTAACTTGTTACTATGCTGACTTTAAAAACTTGGCCTGCAACCTGCAAACTCACATGTACACAGATACACTAGACACAAGCTACTGAACAAAGAGGAAAAAAATGGAGAAGCTGGGAGCGATGGCCTGCAACATATTCAGTGAGCTGCGCTCTGAGGTACGTGTTGTCCCCTTTATCAGGGTTAAACTTCGCTTCTTCATAAACAATTTCCTGCATATTCTGATATGAACTGGATTTAACAGATTTAGGGGTAACGCTATTTTATTACTGTCAACTTATTATTATGTCACGTTACCCTCTGCATTACGGCCTGAGTCTGAGTTCCTTCTCAAAGATTAAAATATAATAATAATAACAGTACTAAAATCCAGAAATGTATTTTCTGATTATCTTCCACAGAAGCAGCTCTGTGATGCACTGATCACAGCCGACGGCGCTGAGTTTCACGCCCACAAGATCATCCTGTGTGGCTGCAGTGCGTACTTCAGGACTCTCTTCAACCGTTACCCTCCAGATCAGCACATGTTCAGCGTTCCTGGTGTTTCTGCTCACATCATGGAGCTGATCATCGAACATGTTTATGGGCAAAACATAACCATCACTGAGGGAAATTTGCGCGAGCTGCTGATCGCCGCTGATCATTTGGAGGTCACTGACCTGGCGAACAAGTGCTATGAAGTCCTGAAAGCTCAGCTGCGTCCGGAGACCTGCATTGGCATCTGGCATTTTGCTCACCTCTACTCCTTGGAGAAGTTGAAGCAGCAGGCCTTCCAGATGATCTTGTACGACTTTGAGGAGATAGTGCGCATCTCTGACGAGTTCCTGGACCTGAGAGTTGAGCAGCTGAGTGAGATCGTCGAAAATAATAATCTGAACGTCAAAAATGAAAACGTGGTGTTTGATGCCATCTTAAAGTGGACCGGTCATGCACTGCAGGAGCGCAAACCACAGATAGGAGTGATAGTGCCCAAGGTGCGTATGGGACTACTGACACGGGATTACATCATGGATAAAGTAAAGAAGTTATCGACCCAAGATGAGGCATTTAGTCCAGTCATCAGCAGCGTTCTGTTGAACAAGCGCCTCAGACCTTATCTGACCCAACCCCGCCTGTTTACTGCCATTCTACTGGCCATGGGTGTCTCGAGAAATGAAACCACTCATGTCATTAAAGCATATGATTCCCGAGCAGATCGCTGGGTTCATGTGGAATGCAGCGATAGGACTCCACAACATCATTATGGGACAGTGTTTCTGAATGGCTTTGTGTACTGCATTGGCGGATTTGACGTTGGTGGCATTTTCTTAAACAGTGTGAGACGGTTTGAACCAATGACCAGAACATGGACTAAGGTGAGCCCCATGCACCACTGTCGGAGTCACGTAGCTGTGTGTGTGCTGGATGGTCAGATCTATGCAATGGGAGGAATTGATGGCTACAGTTCCCTGGATACAGTCGAGAGATACAATCCTGAGACTGATCAGTGGAACATGATAGCACCGATGCAGCAACAAAGGAGTCAAGCAGGTGCTGCAGCACTGAATGGCAAGGTGTACGTGTGTGGAGGGTTTGGAGGGTCTGGAAGTGACAGCCATCTATCCACTGCAGAATATTACAGTCCTCAGTTGGGCCAGTGGACTTTTATCCCCGACATGGGCAGGAGAAGGAGTTCACCGCGTGTGAACGCATACGGAGGAGAGCTTTATGTTGTTGGTGGAGAGAATTCCTTTGTTTCTCTATGTAGTGCAGAGGTGTATAATCCTCAGACCAACTTATGGAGGAATATTCCAGATATGATGACCCGGCGTATCGACTTCGGCACTGGGTTGATGGACGATCGCCTGTATGTTGTTGGAGGATTTAACGGTTCTGATTTCATCAAGGAAGTGGAATATTATGATCTCAAAGCTGCTAAATGGTGTGTGGTCAAAAAAATGAGGGTTTCTTTCAATGGTCTGAGCTGCTGTGTGATGTCTGGCTTACCCAATGTGCCCGAGTACATCACGCCCCAAAACAATCTCTACACACTCCTCAGGAGTTCCTGCAGAAAAAGAAGGATGACATACTAATTCCTGCTTTTTTAAAAGATTTGGTAATAAACATTCTTATACATCATTTACTCATGTGACAAAATCATTGTAGCAGATCATTTTTGTGATGATTAAAAAAAAGACACTTGACTTACATTAAGCATTATTTTCTTCATTAATATTCAGACCCTCTTTACATACAGTGCAACCCCAAAAGTGATTACGAAAGTGAAAAAAAAAAAAAAAAAAAAAAAAATTCTTTCATGAATTTACCACAACATTAACAATCTTCAGAGCATACCATTTCATATTGGCAAAGTTTGCTCTTATATTTTAGTCCATATTTTCACTTCCCATGGACATTTCGGCAAAGAGTGCAGCTTGCTGACAATCTGCTGTGGTGTTGCTAAACCCACCAACCATGCACCTTAATGGCATGCCACTTAAGGCACAACATATCTGTTGGAATTGTTTATATTGCAGTTTATCATAAATCACAATGGTGGAGGTACTTGGTTCACACTGTTATATCACAAGGTCAAAGGTTACTGCACTAACAGCAGGGCTCAAAACCGCTAATTTAAGAGGAAATAGTTATATTTTCTGTTTGTATACATTTTATCGGCCATGGATTAATGCTTCGGAAAAACAGCTTGAAGCAAAAACGTCACTTCTTTGGTCATCTGTGTCGCCCAGGAGGGCTAGAGAGAACTATCATCACCGGCAAACTAAACGGATGAGTCTGGCTGAAGCAGTTCGTGCTTCGGCCAACAAGGAGAGGTGGCGACAGATCATGATGACCACAGCATTGCAGGCGTGCGACAACTGACACACAGAGATACATTTTTAAAAATTATCATTAATGATTCTCAAGGTACTCCGCTATTACTAGCAAAAAAGTGGAGGCCTGGTTCTAGGTATCTCCTTTAAGCTGGCCTCACATGGGGCAAACTTGTGGGACCATCATCCAGTAGTACTCTTATTCAAAGGCCCTAGAATCATGGAATGGACCGACCAAATACTCGTGGCAGTTTCAAAACTGCCTTGGAGCCCTCGATGGTAAGCGCATGGCAATAAAATGTCCTGCTAATGAAGGGTCCATCTTTAAAACCCAACAAGGGAGTCCATTCTGTTCTACTGGCCTTGATGGACACAGATTGTTTGTGGATGTCGGGGCACAAAGGAAATTGTTCAGACAGGGGCGTCTTTAGAGGTTATCCATTCATTCATTCATTTTCTGAACCGCTTAATCCTAATCGGGGTCACCCGGAGGCTGACGACCATCTCAGCCGACTCTGGGCGAGGGCAGGGTACATCCTGGACAGCTGACCAGGCCATCGCATGGCTCTTGGCTTATTTAAAGTCTTAGACGACAGACAAGCAAGTGTTCCAGAACCTGAGCCACCTCCTCAAAACACAGAGCCTGTTCCTTTTGCAACTGTGGGAGACTGTGGGCTTAACTACAGACTAAGTAGGGCAAGAAGAGTTGTGGAGAATGCTTTTGGTGTCCTTGCTCACAGGTAAAATCTGTTCCAATGCTAACAATGTGTTTGTTATTGACATTTTTAATTATCATGCTTCTTCTGTTTTTGCCATTTTTCATCTTTGGTACTTTCTAGTTTCATACTGACTCATTCCTGGCTCTAACTACATCAGTTTTGCGTTTGCATGTTCCAGGTTTAGATGTTTGCTACCAACTGTACAAGTCCTAGCAGCCAAATTGTGCTATATAACCTGATTCTGACTAGATACCCAAGACAGGTAGTGGCAGAAGTTGATTAGGAAGATGCTGGGATGCACGAGACCATCAGAGGAGCGTGGAAAGATGAACATGGAAAAGAAATACTGATGGGACTGGAGACAATCCCAGGGATCAACCAAAGCTGCTAAGATCCCAAGGAACTTACTTACAGTATATTACAGTAATGTTGGTGTAGTGTCATGTCATTCTTGTATTTTTATGAAAAACATGTTCCTAGAGGGGTGGCATGGTGGCGCGGTGGTTAGCACGTCCGCCTCACAGCAAGAAGGCCTGGGTACGATTCCCAGGCCCGGGCGTTTCTGTGTGGAGTTTGCATGTTCTCCCCGTGCTTGCGTGGGTTTTCTCCGGGTACTCCGGTCTCTTTCCACAGTCCAAAAACATGCACAGTAGGCTAATTGGCTGTTTCAAATCGCCCCTAAGTGTGAGAGTGAGTGTGAATGGTTCTGTGTTGGCCCTGCAATGGCCTCGCGAGCTGTCAAGGGTGTACCCCGCCCTAACCCAGAGTCGGCTGAGATGGGCGCCAGCCTCCCCGCGACCCTAATTAGGATTAAGCGGCTTAGAAAATAAATGAAGAATGAATGTTCCGAGAGTTCTGTTCACATTGTTTATTGATTGCCAAGTTTTTATGTTTATTGATTCTCAAGTGTTTTATTTTATTTTATTTTATTGCTCAGGCAACTAAATATGGTAAATTGTAAATAACTGTACATGTTTGTGAATCATTGTTATGGAATAAACTTAATGCATAAATTGCGAGGGTGGCATGATGGCATAGTGGTTAGCACATCTGCCTCATAGCAAGAAGGTCCTGGGTCCAAGTCCTGGGCTTGGCAAGGGCATTTCTGTGCCCTACTCTTTCCTGCTACCTTGAGCACTGTCACACTTTTGGCCTCAGCTTCTGGTTGTAGCTTTTTATAGTGGACCTCCACGTGTCTGTAGTGTGACCGCTACATGTTTTAACTGTGCTGAACCCTAAAGCAATGTTTCAGCTCAAAAAATGATTTTATTGACTGTCAAGCAGACTAGAAGCAGGGTGTGAAGCTCTAAAGACGGGATTTCCCAGGGTGGTAGCGCCCCGCTCTATCTCAAAGACTATCATCATGACAGAGAGACAGACAAAGAGAGAGAAAGAAAAAAATACAGAGGGATTCAGAGTCTGGACCCCATAGAAGCATCATTAAGTGGTCCATCCCACTACATGGAACCCCGCAACCAGAAGCAGTACATGAAGCTCTGCGGGTGGAATGTCCCAGGGTGTTCAGTAGGTGATAATGTCACAGATTGTGTAGGGGTTGATGGTGTCATAGACTGTGTAGGTCAATCCTTAGGTAATGATGTCACATCATCAAACATGAAACATCACAAAGTTTGTGGCTCATGAGCCACACTGGCAGACACATCATGACAGAGAAAGACAAAGAAATAGAGGGACATGTAGTCCGGCCCCTGGAAGGGGGCACCCACCCATTGTCATATGTCATAAGCAGCAGCTAAGTTATAAAAGGGCTAAGAGAGAGTAAGAAATATGCAAACCAGAAATGGATACTAGCAGTGTTCTGGTAAGTATGGAAGTCTATAAGCCCAATAAACATCTGCCCTTTTTACATCTTTTTTTTTTTTTTGATAGCGTAAGGGAGAGTGTATTGTGAATTTAAAGTCAAAAATAATTTCTGAGAAAAAAGTAAAAAATTAAGGAAATTTTTTAAGGAAATAATTTAAGGAAAAAGTCAGAGCCGATGTCCAAGTAGTCAGTATTGTCTTATTAAGGTTTTTTTTTTTTTTTTTTTGGTTTAACTATGAGAATATTTGTCAATTTGCACATAATCATTACATCATTACCAATAGTGTACCCTACATGGGAATGGTGCAATCTGATCTCAGGATTATAAATGTTTATTCCGAGTGGATAATGCATGAATTAAAGTGACAGACAATCACAGTTTATCATGGGTACTAGAGCAGGCAAAGTCATCATTATCATGCTAAAAAATGAAATTAAGAAGAAGGAGGCCTTTTAGGCTTGGTTGTCCCAGCGGTCTTCTGAGGCAGCTCACAGGAACTGAGTGGCAAAAAAAATTCGGTGGCTTCGGCAGTCACGGAAGCAAATACTCGGTTGGCCTCAAGGAGGAAAGCAGGGCCTGTCCCAGCTTGTGCTTGGTCTGAATGGGGAACTGCAGGACAGGGACGAGTCTTTGCTTCAAGCGGAGGAGCTCGAGTATCTTGGGATCTTGTTGACGAGTTATGGTATAATGTCTGAATTAATTTATTTCACTGAATTAAATCACTGAATTGAATAGTCCCCTCAACATTCCGCCTCAGGGACTATTTAATGACATCCATCTTGCCTTCGTGCAAAATTGTTAAGTATTTCTTTCAAAATTTCAAAATTGTTAAGTATTTCCTACGTTTAAAATGACTGACTTTTTAGCTCCGTCACAGAGGTTTTGTTCTTGGTGAGGTTTGTGTGTTTCTGGGGGAACATGCAAACTCCACACAGAAACGCCAGAGCCTAGAACTCGAACCCAGGACCTTCTTGCTGTGGGGTAGAGGTGCTAACCACTATGCCACCATGCCACCCTCCTATTAAGTTAATTCGATTAAAGTTTAGTGATACTGTGGATGTTTTAAACAAGGGCTTTGTGCCGTTTATTGGGTTTTTGCTCTACAAGTGTGTATGTCTGATACAGCCAAAAACATGGATCTGATGGGTTGACTAATTAAATAAATTTGAAAAAGGTTCTGTAAATAAATAAATTTAAAAAAGAAAAAAAAAAAAAAAAAAAACCCAAACCTTGAATCTTTTTCAACTCGTGTTCAAAGAACTTATTTTTTTCTTTTTCTCATTTCAGACCGACACTACATTCCTTACTCAAACATCAGTGGTGACTGGTGCTGTAACTGCAGCACAAATCCGGCCTTATCACACCTTCGGTGTGAACCAATTAGTGAAGAACAACTTGTTGTTTGTGGATCAGGATACAGTGATTTTCCCAAGTGGAAACCATTGTGTCAGCTACGCCATCCATCAGGATTCGATCAAGTTCCTTTACAGTAAGCCCCCTGAGAGCTTAATTTCTTACTGGACCTTTTTAAAATCACCCTAACCATGTAATCAATATTGCAATAAATGAGCAAACCTACTCACACATTACCTTACAGGTGTAACAGAAAAAACTGGTATACAGATCCTGGCTTTAAGCCGCAACCGGCGCTACCTGGCCGTGTCAGGGAAATGTGCACTGGACACCAACATCAGCATTTTTGACCTAAAGGACGAGTGCAACAAGATACAAGTTTTGAAAGGCTGTGATGAGCTTGTCTGCATAGCTTTTTCTCCTGATTCAAAATACCTACTGGCCCAGAGCGCTGCACCCTTGTGGACCCTTGACTGCTGGGATTGGAAACAACACAAGGTCATCTTTACTCTGAACTCGACGAAGATTGGCGAAATCAGTCAGGTAGAAACTATAAATATCTTGGAACAGTAAACGAAGTCTAGCGAACTCTGTAATACAGAAAACATTTCCCCTTGATTCATTAATCATCTGTATTCATTTAATCCTGAATTGGTAGCACTGTACATACATTTAAAAAAAAGAATTGTCCCTTGATAACTTTCATATCTGTGTGCAATGACCCAGGTCAGCTTTAACCCTGAGGATGACTCACAGATATGCTTGAGCGGAAACCGTGTCTTCAAGGTCATTGAAATGAAATTCGACACCCTGAAACAGGCCACAGCATATGACGTGGAGAACGAGAATGTCCTGTGCCACGCGTGGATGTCTGGGCACTGCATCGTTGCAGGAACAGAGTCAGGAAAACTATTAATGCTGAAGTCCAAAACCATTATTCAGCTGGAGGCACCATATGACAGGTAACAATAATAAGAGGAGAGATCCAGAGATCTCCAACAGCCTCTTAATTGTTCTGATGATCTGTTTTATTTTTTATATATTTAAATAAATCATGTCATCACATCACAACACAATCATTTTTTCTATAGATTTTTTCCCCCTAAATTGTATTGTTCTACACTTTCAACAGTCAAGTGCAGAAGACAGGCTTGCATACGTCTTTGACCTCAGCATCACCTGTCACCACCATCACGCCATTTTCTAAAGGCTTTGCCTGTTCGGCTGGGCAGGGGTTTGTGTGTCTCTACAAGGAAACAAAAAGCAAAGATAGCTACAAGATGACCATGGAAATACGAGTAAGTAATTAATATTCACCATTCAGCAGAAATGTTTGAGCTGTAAACCAGTTGACAAGTGAGGTAAATGTGGGGGCGGCCTGGTGGTGGAGTGGTTAGCATGTCCCCCTCGCAGCAAGAAGGCCTGGGTTTGATTCCTGGGCTCGTGCGTTTCTGTGTGGAGTTTACATGTTCTCCCCGTGCTTGCGTGGGTTTCCCCCGGGTCCTCCAGTTTCCTCCCACAGTCCAAAGACGATGGTCTGGCAAGCTGTTCACGCCCAGTGTCGGCTGAGATAGGCACCAGCCTCCCCTCGACCCGAAGGCAAAAGGGAGGAAGTGAGGTAAATGTAAGTTTGTGGTTAAGGGTCTTCCCCAAGATGCTTCATTTGGTTCTGTCAACACTTTCCAACACTTTCCATGGGTGCTGGCTTACTGATCCGAAGGTCGGGGGTTCAAGCCCCATTATCACTGGCTTGTCATTGCTCTCCCCCCAGTGCAGCTAACTGGGTTATCAAAGTCCAGCCATGTCTCTCACTGTCTGTGGTGAGAGGCGTGTAAAAAAAACCATTGCTGCCGTTCGTAATAAGTAGGCCGTTGAGTTGCCGTCAGCATGTTTCTCCCCTGCGATGGCCTGGCAAACTGTCCAGGGTGGACTCTGCCCTCGCCCAGAGTCCTCCCCGTGACCCTAATTAGGATTAAGCGGTTCAGAAATTGAATGAATGAACACGTTCCAACACGTTAGCACAAGAGCAAGGGGATGATAACAGTGAACTTGTAGAACTAATCACAATATCTGATATGCCAGTAGTGTAAAAGCATAATTATAAAGTGTAAAAGCAATACTCTCTTTTAAATACAGCTGTACACGTCAGTTGTGATGATGTTCTGAATGTGATGAGTACACGAGAATGTGTATATAAGCATTAGGAAAGACCTATTTCCCTTTTGATCTGCAGATTCCTGAGGAGGCAAACCCCAATCAGGCGATTGCCACAATGTGCATTACTCCAGAAGAGAACACGCTCGGCATTAGCACAGACCAAGGCCAACTTTACCAGATCAACTTCGACTTTGCCAACATTGGAGAGGTAACAGGGCAGTGAGCGATGTTAAGGATACAGTCATGATGAAAGCTGCTCAATTGAATGTATACTGATTTATGCTCTTGTTGTTTTTTTTAATAAGGAAGCCCAGTTTGAATATCTGCTTCACTCTCTACACTCGGATAGCATCACCGGTCTGTCCCTGTGCCCATCAAAACCCCTAATCGCCACCTGCTCAAAGGACTTCACCGTGCACATTTGGAACTACAAGAAAATGTAGGACCTGTTAAGGCCAGATTTAAAAAATTCCCGGTTTCTCATCAGAACTTTTTGAAAACCTAAATGCGGCACGCTTTTTTTTTTTTTTTATAAAGAAATGAGGTGACTGTCGAAGCCCAAAAGCTTTTAAAGCTAAATGTAGTTGAAGTGACTGAAGCTATACAATACACCCTAGATGACCAGTCTTTAACATCCACCTGTACATTCAACACGTATTAAACTCCGTAACTCTGAACAACTGTCTACAGAACAGCAGCCTTGCAGTTCCTAAAATCTTCAGAAAATAGAACTATTTCAAACAGAACTAAACCAATCTCAACATCGCAATCACAGCATCTAACACCGGAATCACGCTCTGTGTCATTTTTAAGTTGTCAGGCGTTTTCCGAGGTTTTGAGTGTGATTATTGAAAAAAACATTTTTTTAATAAGAATAAAAATAGATGCAGCACGGCTTCTGAGTGGCGCATCAACAAGATCTATCAACCCGGAGATCGCAAGTTTGAATCCAGGTTGATGCCACAGCTGTCTGTGACTGGGAGCCCATGGGATCAAATTGGCCGAGCTCTCACGGGAGGGAGGGATAGCATATGATCACTTCCCTGTCACTCACAGCGATCACCAGCCAATCAGTGATCAATCTGTGAGCTCATTCATAATAGGGGACCGATAGCGCTTTCCCTCCGAGTATGTTAGACCGCCCCCAAATACGCATGCGGAGCAGTTTGAAAAGAGATGGGTGGCAGCATTGCATGTCACGGAGGAGGCATGTGCATGCTTACGCCCCTCCCTGGTTGGTGGTTGTATGATAGGGACGGAAATAATGGATGGGTTGGAATTAAACATTACTAAATTAGAGGGAGAAAAATGTTGTGGTGGTGGGGGGTTGGGGGGTTGGGGGAGATGCAACGCCAATTTCCAGGTGCAGGCGCTGATGAGAAACCGGGAATTTTTTTTTATCGAGCCTGATGTTTTGTTTTTTTTGACACATCATCTTTCTTAAGCTTAAAGCATATAAGGCATCTTATTTACATCACCCATCTGGAAAGTCTCACCTCACTGGGTTACGCAGTGCTAAGAGAATACAAACATCCTGAGACTTAGCTAAAAATAATGCTGTTTGGATTGTGTTCAATTCATCTACTAAATATTTTATGACTTGAAGAGCAATGCTAAAATATTTGGTACTCATGAATGCTGAAATTATTGAGTATTTTTTATTAATCAGCATAATGATTATTGTCAAACATGGATACCAAAATATTCAGGGTGATGATGATTTTGCTCCCCTGCAGGTCTCTCGAGCATTTTAAGCTGTTTGATAACGAACCACTCTCCGTGTCGATGCACCCGAACGGCCTGGCCATCCTGGTGGGCTTCTCCACTGAAGTCTGCCTCATGAAACTAGCAAATGGGAAAATCCGCTTTGTCAATAAGTTCCCCATAACCGACTGCACTGAGGTGGGTCCTCACTAACATCACCTTATAGAGTTTTCGGTTTGCATGTTCTTCCTGTGCTTGTGTGGGTTTCCTCCGGGTACTCTGGTTTCCTCCCACAGTCCGAAGACATGCACAGTCTAAATGGCTATTTTCAAATTGTGAATGGTTTTGTCTGTGTGTGTGTGTGTGTTGGCCCTGTGATGGTCTGGCGAGCTGTTCAGGGTGCACCCTGCCTTCACCCAGTGTCGGGTGAGATAGGCTTCAGACAAATAAGCGGTTTGGCAAATGAGTGAGTGAGTGATTTTTCTTTTCTAAAAGATTAGTATCATTTATTTCTCTAGACGATTCCTTCTCATACATCTACCTACATTTGGCCCCTTATTTATCTATAACAGGGACTCAGAAATTAAAGAAATGAGGCTCTGGTGGTTTCTCTGGATTTATTGACTGTTGAATCAGAAACAGAAACTGTGTTGAATTATTCAGTATAATAAAGCATGTGGGGCTTCACGATGGTGTAGTGGTCAGCACATCCGCCTCATAGCAAGAAGGTCCTGGGTTTGAGTCCCAGACTCGCTGAGGGGGTTTCTGTGTGGAGTTTGCATGTTCTCCCTGTGTATGCGCGGTTTTGCTCTGGGTACTCCGGTTTCCTCCCACAATCCAAACACATGCACATTGGGCTAACTGGCAGTTCCAAATTGCCCCTAGGTGTGAGTGTGAGTGTGAATGGTGGTGTATGTGTTGGCCCCGCGAATGGATTGGCCACCTTCACCTAGTGTTGACAGAATAGAATTAGGAAGAGATAGAATGCAGCCTCCTCGCGACCCTAGTAGGATTAAGCGGTTTAGTAAATTTATGAATGAATTGAATAAAGTTTGTGTTTCCACAGTGTGTGTTCAACAACGATGCCAACCTGTTCGCTGCTGTCTGCAAAAACATGATCTACCTTTACAACCTCAGAACACAGGAAAAACGGGACCTGAGAGGCCACCTGAGAAGGGTCAGTACAAATTGTGGTTCAGAACATTTTATCACCACAGGGTCTGTGTGCTGAAGACGTGTTTGTGGAAAAAGTGATTATAACACTACAGTAGAGTCTCGTACTCGCTTGCGTTCATTCCGGGTACTCCGGTTTCCTCCCACAGTCCAAAGACATGCACATTAGGCTAACTGGCTGTTCCAAATTGCCCCTTGGTGTGAGTGTGAATATGTGTTGCCCTGTGATGGTCTGGCGAGCTGTTCAGGGTGTACCTCGCCTTTGCCCAGTTTCAGGTGAGATAGGCTCCAGTCTCCGCGCAACCCTATTAGGATTAAGCAAATGGTTATTGGCATTAATAAATATCAATGAGTTGTTCTGATCCTTCAGGTGCAGCTAGTAAGATGGAGCTATGATGACCGTCGTCTGGTGTCATGTGGCCTGGATGGTGGCATATACATGTGGGACATTCTGACTGGCGATTACTTGACTCAGGGCAACACGGATATTATATACATGGATATCATTTTCTCACCTAGTTTCGAGAGCGTCTTCGCTGCAGACCACACCCATATTGTGGAAATAAATGATTTTGGGGTAAGTTCACAAAACACCCATCATATGATCATTTTGCTTTGGAGAAAGGGAAAGATGGTGTTTCTGCCTTCAGTATATGTGTATGAACAAAACGACACAGTTTGATTGATTTCTATATGCTTTTTTTTTTGCATTTAGACTGAATTAAAAACAACAACAGATAAGGGGCATTTAGCACCTACACACTCAGCCCACATGAACTACACAGCCATCTCCTTGACCAGTTCTGGCCAAACAATCTTCACTGGAACCGCTGCTGGTTCTGTCCGGGTCTACGGCTACCCCTTTGAAACGTTTGTAGAACATGAGGCCCATTCTGCTCCCATCACTAAGGTATGTATGTATGTATGTATGTGGTCTATGGGCGTGATGACACGGCAGTGGCGGCTCAGTGGTTAAGGCTCTGGGTTACTGATCCAAAGGGCGGAGGTTCAAGCCCCAGTAACACAAAGCTGCCACTGTTGGGCCTTTGAGCAAGGCTCTTAACCCTCACTTGCTCAGTCGTATAAGAAAAAATGTAAGTCTCTTTGGATAAGGGCATCTGCCAGATGCCATAAATGATAAGAAAACAATTCTGTAAGTTATAATGTACAGCGGTTTGGTTATTATCTTGAAATGAACCCTGACAGAGTAGAGTTATGTCAACCTGAAGGGGTTTATTGTCTAACCTTTATACAGTTGCAGTTTAGAAGTTTACATTACATACATTCTAAGTGGATGTGAATATACTGTATGTAAAGAATGGTGTACAATGCAATACTTAACAACCAAAAACTCATCCTGATATCAGAAAAAACAGCCAAGGATATAACAAAATAAGTTGTCTGAGTAATTTATTTAACTAACGAGAGGGGCACTCACAGAGTGCATGGCACATACACCAGGCACAAATGGGTTATTATAGCTTGGCATATTTATAATGAAATGTCTCCCCCTAGTGGGTGTCGGATGAACATTGTGCCCCATGTTAAAGATAAGGATTTTTTTTTTTCAACATGATCCCATGTATGGATCACCTCCAAAATGTAATGGGTTCTTTCCAGTCTGAGGCCCCACCCCTCCACAAAGTTTGTTGAAAATCAAATCAGTAGTTTTTGCATAATTGTTAAAAAGCCTATAATAAACCGCACCAAAATTTTACTGGTTCTTGCCAGACCCATACTCCATTCCTCTACCAAGTTTGGTGAAAATCGGTTCAGTAATTTTTGTGTAATGCTGCTAACAGACAAATAAACAAACATGCTGGTGAATACATATCCTCCCCCACCAAGAGGTAATAATGATGCTTATATCTGTTCCTGTTGCCTTCGTTATTTTTTTCCCCTCAATTCTCTCCAATTCAATATTTTTCCTGTGATTGTTTGTGCAGATGGCCGTCACGGCTAGTGACCAGTATCTCCTGACTACCTCACAAGATGGCTCAATATTCATCTGGTTGATCACTAACGAGCATGGACGAACACTCGAGAGGGTAACAGATGTAGACTATGCAGAAGAAGTTCTCTATGCAAAGTCATATTTGGAGGAAAAGGTAAATATGACCACGCAACCACGAGATCAAGTGCATTAACAAATACTCGTGGTTTGCATTGAAACGTACAGTACAGTACACTACAGTTTTGGCCATAACACTAAAACGCTCGGATGGTTTGAAGATTGCGTGCTCTGTGCTCTATTTATTAGGGGTGGAGCTAAATCTGAATATGGTATTCGGAAAGGCAGAAATGAGGCCCTTTTACACAATGCCACTATTCTGGAAGTCTGCCATCATGGCAGTATTGCTGCTTTGTTATTGTTTACTCAAGGTCATGGTGCATGATTTTATAAATTTAGAATGACAGATTGTGCAACAAAATGGTCAACTACTGTCATGTGATTGGGTGTCATAACAGATCAGACAGAGAGACACATCTGAAATTTTATCATCATGAATGAAGGTGAGGAATAAGGAAAGCAAGTGTAGTTGCGTTCACATCCGAAATACTGTATGTGCTGTACGTCCGTCGTGGGGGGAAAAAGTCAGGTCTGCAAGTCAAATCAAATGATATTCATATGAACGTGCTTGAATTCATTCATTTATTCATTTTCTAAGCTGCTTAATCCTAATTAGGGTCGCGGGGAGGCTGGCACCCATCCAATCCGACTCTGGGTGAAAGGTGGGGTACATCCTGAACAAAATACAACCATTCACACTCACTTTCACACCTAGGGGAAAATTTGGAACCGCCAATCAGCCTACTGTGCAGGACTGTGGGAGGAAACCGGAATACCCAGAGGAAACCCATGCAAACACGGGGAGAACATTGCTAAGATTGATGCAAGAAAAAAGAAATTTTCATATGATAATCCTGTGATACTTGGTATGTATGTCACTGTATGTATGTCACATGACGTGAGGTTTTTGAAAAACTTTGAATTTTTGAGACGTGAGATTTTTGAAAAAAGATCAGATTGCATGCATTATTGAGAAATCAAAAAGGGAAAAAAAAAAAAAAGAAAGAAAAAAAAAAAAAAAAAAAAAAAAGAAAATGCATATTTTGCTTCCAAAACAGAAAACGCTCACTCAGTCGTTCCCTCATTTGCCAGACCGCTTAATCCTATTAGAGCCGCAGAGAGGCTGGAGCCTATCTCAGCTACACGGGGCACACCCTGAACAGCTTGCCAGACCATCGCAGGGCCAAAGCACACAACCATATACACTCACATCCACACCCAGGGACAATTTGGAACACCTAATTAATCTAATGTGCATGTCTTTGGACTGTGGGAGGAAACCGGAGTATCACGCAAGCACAGGGAGAACATGCACACCACACAGAAACGTCCTGGCAGTGCCTGGGACTTGAACCCAGGACCTTCTTGCTGTGAGGTGGATGTGCTAACCACTACACTGCCCATTTTAGCGATATAGTGATCACAGTGTTAACATTGGCGTTCATGATTTGACTGGTGTAAGTATGGAAAGTACTAAATGCCTCAACAAATGCAAATACAGAGTGCTCTGCAAACCCCTATTACTGTACATAGCAATGGTTGTGCCAATAAAGCTGCAGGATAAAACATGTCTCCCTGGAACTTTGTGCTGATGTCCAGCCTCTGAAATGTATTTTTGTGTGAACCTTTTTTCCCCCTTCATCCAGGATCAAGCTATATCTGAGCTCGAGTCCCAAAACCAGTGGCTGAAGTTGGAGCAGGAATACAGGATGAATGAGAAGGAAATGGAACACAGCAAGGCGATGAACAAAATAAGGCAGAACTACATCCAGCAGATAGGAACTCTGAAAAAACAAATCGAGGTCGGGACTTTCGTATCGATTCTTAGGTTGATTTCTCTCTCTCTCTCTCACTCACTCACTCACTCACACACTCACACACTCACTCACTCACTCACACACTCACACACTCACACACTCACATTACAACCAGATTCAGATAAGCTGTGGTTTAAATCATTTACTACATATTCCTGTGTGTTCAGTACGCAAATACACAAGAGAGGTTATGACACATGAAAGGAAACATCACTACAGAAATTACAGATTGGTAACAGAGTTTATGCTGAACATTGCTTGTGTGTTTATCAAGTAAACGGGGCCAAGCCAGGTCTGGTGACAAATAAGTAGGACGTTATATTACATACTGAGGAATGTTTTAATAAAATGGTTTATGTCTGTCTCATTTTAGATGCTGAAAACCGAGAATGAAGAACAGGCCATCTCTTTTGAAAAAGAATTAAAAGAGAAAAAGGAAGCACATGCTGAGGCACAGAAGAACATGGGTAACTACACTCCCTACATGTCCAAAAGGCTTTTATCTGTTTATACCTTAAAGGGACAATCAGATTTTTTTTTAAAAAAGGTTTTAAACTAGAAGCATTATGTAAAGTTCTGCAGGAGGGATGTCCCCGGGTAGTGACACCCATCTTTCAAAGAGTGTAAGTCATGTGACACACTGGCGAGACATCCTGACAATGGGACAAAGGGACATGGGTACAGGGAGACAAGAAGTCCTCATTAGAGCATCACTTAGCAGCCTGCCTGTTACATTTCACATCCTACAATGATCTATTTCATACTCAAAACACAGGGTGGTTTGGTAGTAGGGTGGTTAGCACATCCGTCTCTTTTGATCTGCCGATTGTGAGATGGACTGGCAAGCTGTTCAGGGTGTACCCCGCCTTTGCCCAGAGTTAACTGAGATAAGCTTCAGCCTCCCCACGATGAACTGAATGAAGGAATACGCAAAACACAGACGGATACAAAGGGCTAAAATGAGGATATCTGGGCTCAGCCTTAGAAATACGATAAGGAGCTGAGACATCTGAAGGGAGTGCGGGGTAGAGCCGCTGCTCCTTTGCATCATAAAAAGTCAGCCGAGGTGGTCCGGGCATCTGATTAGGATGCCTCCTGGTCGCTTCCCTTTAAAGGATTTCCAGGCAAATTCAACAGGGAGGAGGCCCCGAGGCAGACCCAGAACTCGCTAGAGGGATTATGATATATGATGTCTGTCAGAGCTATGATAGAACCCTTTCACATTCTATTTTAAGTATGAAATTGAATACAAAGAACAGTCAAAATTAGGAGAGTATACAGTATATCCCCCCCTGGCCACCACATGTGAGGAAATGTGAACTGCATAAATCCCAAGATATAAAATACATAATTACACTGTCTAATGAAAGTAACTGCCAAGTTTTATAAAAAAAAATTTTAAATGTTTTTTCGTGTTCTGGCTCTTAATTGAAATGATTACAGACGGATAGACGAACGGATGAATAGGCATACTGGTGATGGTGTATCCCCCTACATTAAAAATTGCTTACCCAACAGCCATGAATGAACCTCTTTAACATATAGTTTGGGTTTCAGAGTCACATGTTTTACTGCTAATATATTTTTAGCACATGTTTTTTTTTTTTTTTTTTTCAATTTTCTTGTACTACGACATCATGTCATTGGTTAATTCTGTTCCCAGAACTGAACCACGCCAAGAGCTTGACTGCAGAGTACGAAAGGATAGTACCGTTGGAGCAGACAATAGATAGACTTCATAAGAATCATGAGAAGAAGCTGCATCACCTGCAGGACAGCAACGAACGTGCCATGAAGGCCATGAAAGAGAGTTATGAAGCCAAGCTTCAGGCGGTAAGAATGGATGCTTTTAATTACCTTGTTTTGTCTTGATCTCGCTCTGCTCTAGTGGCTCATCTGTATTCTGGTTAGCTTAGCCTGTGTCTTGATTTGTCCTATGTTTCTAAAGTCCTCCTTGCGTTAGTGCTGAAGCTTTCACTTGGTTCTTCAATTCCTGACACCCCAATGTCTTTCCCCGAATCTCCTTATTAGCTTGACAATTTGACTCACAGTGCATCCGATGGAGTGCCTACACTAAACTATAACCAATAACATTGTACCCCAAACATGCCTACTTTAAACTACTGCATGTGGACCAGTTTTGTTTACAGCCAGGGTACTAAAACCTTTGTCGTTTCCATAAGAAAAACCTCACTCACTCACTCATTCATTCGCAGCTTACTCCGGGAGGCTGGAGCCTATCAGGTGACATTGCGTGAAGGTGGGGTACACCCTGAACAGCTCACCAGACCACTGTAGGGCCAACACTCACACACACACACAACTACAACACAACACACAACTGGGGGCAGTTTGGAACAGCCAGTTAGCTTGATGTGCATGTCTTTTAACTGTGGAAGGAAACCGGAGTACCCGGAGGAAACCCACAGAAGCACAGCGAGTGCATGCAAACTACACACACACAAAGGCCCGAACCTGGGACTGGAACCCAGGACTTTCTTGCTGTGAGGTGTACGTGCTAACCACTATGCCACTGTTCCACCCCACAAGACAAACTCACTCACTCATTTGCTGAACTGCTTAATCCTACTAGGTTCGCAGGGAGGCTGGAGCCTATCTCAGCCGACACTGAGCGAAGGTGGTGTACACCCTGAACAGCTCGCCAGACCACTGTAGGGCCAACACACACACACACACACCACACTCACATCCACACCTAGGGGCAATTTGGAACAGCCATATAGCCTGATGTGCATGTCTTTTGACTGTGGGAGAAAACCCAGAGGAAACCCACTCAAGCACAGGGAGAGCATGCAAACTCCACATAGAGACGCCCAAGGCCAAGATTCGAACCCAGGACCTTCTTGCTGTGAGGCAGACGTGCAAATCACTGCGCCACCATGCTGCCTTAAGAAAAACTAAGCCATAATATTAACTAAGTGAACACAACAACTTGTCATAATGCTGAACTACTCATTCAGCAACAACCTAGTAGGATTAAGTGGTTTGGTAAATGAATGTCTCTCTTTATCTCTGTTTTACAGCTACAGAACCAGTTGGAGCAGAATGCGAAGGACTTTGAAGAGAGGATGACCAAGATTAAGGTGAACGCTGAAGCTGAGCTCACAGACTGCTGCCACAAGTACGAGCACGATCTTCTTGTGGAAAAGGAGGAGAAGATGAAGTTCCAACGAGACATGAATTTCATGATGGATAATGTGAGGGTTTTGTGCTTTATTTTTCAGCACCACCATCACTGTCAACCATTCGACCCGCCCGCACAGCATAACTAATATGGCACGTATGTGCATGTGTTTGTTTTAAAGATTTCACAGTACCAGTCACTAAAAAGAAAGGTGGAAGATCATGAGCTTACGATCAGGAAGATGAAAGAGGAGGAGAAGGAGCTGAGAGACCATCTCTGGGACGCAAATAACAGCATTAAGGATCTGAAAACCAAGAATATGGAGCAATGCAAAACCATCAGTCAAAAGGTGCAACGTCTGCTAATGCTTCGAGTGCTTCGGGGTGCAGTTCCGTGATTTATGTTGAAGTATAGAACATATGTGACCTGTTCCAGCATTATACGGGTTAAGTAGGAAATTTGAGATCATATATTTGGAAAGGGAATTTAATATGATTTAAAATGTCCTCATTTCAAACTTCCTAGCAACCATAAACCAACCAGTCGAGAGACAGATTCTTTTGGAAGATTATGCTTTGAAGGATGTATTTTTGGCGATATCCCATTTTCATCCAGGAAACAATGACCCAATAAAACCTCCCACATTTCAAAGCTAAATAAATAAAGCCCTAACCCTGATGATCTGAATGTACTGAATGAGCAGGTTATCACATCAGTGGACTTTTTCTTCCCTAATGGCACAAATATAAAATGGGGACTCGAATAATGAAAGAGTGGTTCAAGGAGCACGAGAAATCATATTCACATATGTATTGGCACCCCAGAGTCCTGACCTTAACCCTATTGAAAGTTTTCGGGATGTGCCGGAGAAGACTTTATGGAGTGGTTCAGTTTTTCCCCTCATTGATTCAAGACGTCGGTGAGAAATGAACCTGACGCTGGATGGAAATAAATGTTATGCTGATTAAGTTTGTTGAAACAATGGCATGATGATTACATGCTGCAAGAAAGGCTAAAGGTGGAACAACAATATATTCATGTGTGCAATGTTTTTTTGGCCAGGCAGTGTATATACGGATAAATTATTACATTTGAAGTATAAGTCAGTCATAAATAAATAAAGACAGACTGACCTTATACAATAAATAAGCAGCAAGCCTGTTTTATCTGTGCAGGAACACCACATCACAAACCTCAAGGTTAAAATTCAAGAGCTGGAGACAAACTTAGAAATGAAGCAGTTGAAATTGGACGAGATATTCAAAGAGAAGCAAAAGTACTCAAAGGAAAGGTTTCTGATGGATGAGAAAGCAAGGAGCGAAATCATCCGACTCGAGAATGAACTGAATGAGATAAAAGAGAAGTTGAAGCAGGTGAGATAATTATTGATAATTACTGTCATTATTATTATTATTATTATTAATATTGTTTATGATGGTGGTTAATACGTTCACTCACAGCAAGAAGGTACTGGGTTCGATTCCCGGGCTCTGTGTGGAGTTGGCATGTTCTCCCCGTGCTTGCATGGGTTTCCTTCGGGTACTCCGGTTTCCTCCCACAGTCCAAAAACATGCACATTAAGCTAATTGGCTGTTCCAAATTGCTCCTAGGTGTGACGGAGAGTGTGAATAGACATGTGTTGCCTTGCGATTGTCTGGCGAGCTGTTCAGGGTGTACCCCCCCTTCGCCCAGTGTCGGCTGAGACCGGCTCCAGCCTCCCCGTGATCCTAGAAGCATTAAGCAGTTCGGCAAATGAGTGAGTGAGTGAATGTTAATGATAAGCTGATCGGAGGTTGTTGTTGCTATTTTAGAAAGATGAAGAAGTGAAGCTTGCCCTGGGGAAGGACAAGGTGCTCACTGAGAACCTGAAACAGAAGCAGATAGCACAGGCCAAAGCCTTGCAGACGGAGAAGGTCAAGGTTTGTTTCACCACAATAGGAGTTGGTTATGTTACGATTTCGTAGAGTTCGGTTGTTTCCAGGAAAGGTTGTGATGTAACTCATGTTACTGATGATACAGGGGTGGGCTGAAAAGTTCATAGGCTGGCTAAGTAGGAGTAAAGCCAGAGCAATGAAATTTGAGAGCTTCGAAACCAAGAGGATCATACACGCACTGCAACACTGGTGGAAGAAGTGTGTGGACCACAGCGGAGACTATACCGAAAAACAAATCACATTCGTTCCATTTCCTTTGCATGATGGTCAGCCTATGAACTTTTCAGCCCACCCTGGTATGTATGTATTATTAAGTGCTTTATTTGTAATGTCTTTGCTTCCCCAGGTCAGAAACCAACATCTCGTCCTCCAAAGGATGAAGGAAGACATCCACAAATGTGTACAGTGCATCCAGAATCCGAAGGAACTGAAAGAAAACATTGTAAAAATTTACAAACTATACGTCGCTAAAACAGATGTGAGAATAATATACCCATACACACACTGTACATATACACTGACACCCCCCAAACACACACACACACACACACACTGTATAGTTTATACTATACTTATACCTGACTGAGTGTTATGGTTGCTCTAGGTGACAGCCATACTAGAAATGGACAAAAAAGAAGAGGAGCTAGAAGAGAAATCCAAGCAGATCGAGCTGCTGGAGAAAATCATTGACACGGAGAAGTCAAGGCGGGCTAAGGAGGTCAAGGCTGAGAATTCGAGATACACCAGGATGATGAAGGTAGCCAGGTTTTCCACTAATAAAGCAAACGGCAGATTCTTCAACCTATTTTTAGAAAGTTTTTATCCATTTTATGATGCATTGGTGAATATTATTGCTTTCACACATTTGCTGAACCTCTGACTCCTACTAGGGTCGCGAGGAGGCTGTGCCTACCTATCTGACGTGATCTTAAAACTCAGATCTGTTCACAGCTGTGTTCTTAGATGGGTGAATCCCATTCATCCATTCATTTTCTGAACCGCTTAATCCTAATTAGGGTCGCGGGGAGGCTGGCGCCCATCTCAGCCGACTC
>JBCNYH010000022.1:11150662-11180396 GCA_039654325.1 Tandanus tandanus | reverse complement strand
AAGTGAGTGTAAGATTATTTTATTTTCTTCCATTCCACTCTGTACAAGTTTTGCTCGATGACAACACAATGTTATTACCTCTGGGAGCTCGACCAGGTGGCGCTGAGCTAAGACCTTCAAGGTCACTTAAAGACAGGTGGTAACTACAGGGTTAAGAAACAGTGAGGCAATTGGGGTTTTTTGCTAAGCTAGCCTCAACATAGAGATAAGTCTAAAGTAAACAATCTCAGCAAGTGTAATGCCAGAAATTAATGGTGGCGAACCGAAAAGATGGACAATTCGTTGTCTCTGGTGACGTAAGAGATACCAGATTCTCTCTCTCTCTCTCATTACACACAGGTGAGAGAGACATGAAAGAGAGATGTGCTGATTCACTGGGCTCCTGTGGCACCTTTAAACACCCAGCCCCAGTGTACAATTACTGAAACAGTGTCATGGTAAGTTTCCATACTGTCACAACAACAACAAAAAGGATCCAAAATCATTTGAGTGCCATATCACCCACCATTCATTTATGATTCATTCATCCATCCATCTTTTTCCGCTTATATGAGGTCGGGTCACATAAGCAACAGGTCTAGGAAGTAAACCCCGGCCTACACTCTTTAGCTCCTCCTGAGGATCCCTAGGTGCTCCCAGGCCAGACGGGATATATAATCCCTCCAGCAAGTTCTGGGTTTACCCCAGGACCTCCTCCCAGTTGGACGTGCCCGGAACTATTAATATTATCATTAATAACAAATATTATAATTAGGTAATACAAAATAATAATAATAATAATCATAATAACAATACAAGAACTTTCTTATAGTGGAATGCTGTATCTGCTCTACAGTAGTAATTTACCTGTGCAAAGCCATGGTGGGTAAATAGGCAGCGTCCTTCTGACTTGGATGAGCCATAAACACCACATCCAGGTCTTCAAAAGCTCCTTTTTGCAGCAAATCCACTTTCCCTCCTCCATCCTCTTCTGCCGGAGTCCCCAATACAGTTACCTAATAATTTAATCATTAACCATCCCTCACTGAACAAACACATGCACAGATGTTTTTGGGGTTGTTTTTTTTTTTTTTTTGCAGATGTGAGAGTCCAAACAATTGTAGGAGAGGGTTTAACAGGCAACCTGAGACAATTCTAGACTAGTGGAGAAGCTTACACATATAAATACTTATATTGGTGCAGACTGTGTGTTAACCAAATCATACCAACCATCAAGATGCTAACATTAATGTAACCTAGCTAGCAATACATTCATTCATTCATTCATTCATTTTCTTCCGCTTCTTCCGGGGTCGGGTCGCGGGGGCAGCAGCCTAAGCAGTGAGGTCCAGACGTCCCTGTCCTAGCTAGCAATAAAGTTATGCAAATACTTATACTGGTCATACAACATAAAGCATTAAAAATATGGTTGCTTAGAAATTTATAAAATGTTTTTCTATACATCTTTTATTTTAAAGACCATCACAATGGAAAACAAATCTTTACAAAAAAAAAACCCTGTGTGTTTTAGATTTTAAATATATTCAGATGTCAGAAATTCTTATTTAAAGAATTCGAAATGTCTCTGCCGCCCTCTAGTGGCTGCTTGCAGTATAATTTTTATGAACCATCTGTGAGAATTCTTTTCACTATTTCTGGAATGTTGCAGGTTTGGATTTAGAGTCGCAGGACGGCTGGAGCCTATCACAGCCAACTCTGGGCGAAGGCAGGGTACACCCTGAACAGCCCGCCAGTCCATCACACCATCCAACACCCACTCACACTCACACCTATGGGTCATTTTGAACAGCCTAACATGCATGTCTGGACCGTGGGAGGAAACTGGAGTACCCGGAGGAAACCCATGCAAGCATGGAGGGAACATGCAAACATGCAAAAGAAATGTCTTGTTTTTGCAGGCCGAGATAAATACTCAGATATTCTGTTTTGTAAGCCACAATATTTTTATATTGGTGCATAACTCAGCTGACACGTCATTCGATGTTTAATTGGCACACCTTAATTGGAACAGGCCACGCCTCCCTGCTCTCCAGCGCCGCCTTCAGGCCCACTGCGGCTGCAGCTCCACTCTCTGCTATCAGGTTGTGACCGCACGCGTGGCCTATTTCAGGCAGAGCATCATACTCACACAGGAACCCCACATTAACCACAGATCCACCTTTTGCTCCACCTACAGGTCCCCACGTGGCCCGGAACGCTGTTTCTAGTTTATAATGTGCCTCCACCGTCCATCCTTCCTCCTGTGTGAAAAAGTTAACCAGAGTGTCATGGGCTTGTCTTTCCTCATATGCCAGTTCTGGGTGACGCCATATCGCATCTCCTAATTGATAAAGTTTTTCCTGGGCCTCGTCGATGGAACAGCAAACCTGCTGCTTCAGGGCACTGAGATTTCCAGCCATTTATTAACAGAGAGACTGCCAAACATTCATCCAAGACTTACTGTGCTCAAGGCAAGGTTTGAACTTGTAATTTCCTACATACAACCTGTAAAAATCCTTGAAAACACACAGGTAGGCTTCTTCCGTGTTTACAGTGTGACGTCACATCGACGTCGCTGGGCACATTGATTGCTGTAAACAATATACATCTTAATAATAACCTAGTTCATAGCAGAGTTAATAAACAGACACAATACGTGCTTGAAAGTAATAAATTTGACTAAATTATTCCCAGTTTTGAGAACCGTTCACATGACTCATCACTAATGTTAGCCGCCTAGCTTGTTGTTGCTAAGCAGTTTCAGGCCACGACACTGCTTCAGCCTGTAACTGTAAAAAAAAAAAAATACACTTCAAGCGGGTTAATATGAGCTGTGTGTTCTCTGACAGAACATATAAAAGACATTCAAATAGTTAAAACAGCCTAAATTCTATGACTTCTTTCAGAACACTACGAAAGTGGGGGAAATTACGTCAAATCACCACTTGCCACGCTGAGGTACTCTACTTGCGCATGCGCGACTCCTGATTGTCACGTGATCACTGGGTACCCGGAAGTAGTCATGTTGTCATCCGTGATACCCTTTAGTGGTTTGATTATTAACAACAATGCGTTTAATTTTCACCTTTACAAAGTTTTTTTTTTTAAAGTATATATGATTTACAAATACGAAATAAAATATGTAATGCTGCTCCACTATTACGTCACTTTTTTAAATGTTTTTGCATTTTATAGGAAGCACATCCAGGTCATTCTCAATAACTGGACTAAAATTGAAAGGCAATAATATATCTGCAATGTTGCCAAACTGCTTGATCTTACCATTAGGGTTGCAGGAAGGCTGCAGCCTATCTCAGCCAACACTGGGCGAAGGCGGGGTCCACCCTGAAAAGCTCTCCAGACCATCACGGGCCCAACAACACGCACACAACCACTCACAACCACACTCACACCTAGGGCCAATTCGGAACTGTAGGAGGAAACCGGAGTACCCCGAGGAAACCCATGCAAGCACAGGGAGAACATGCAAACTCCGAACACGAGCGCCCTCGCCAAGCCTGGGGGCTCAAACCAAGGACCGTCTTGCTACGAGGCCGACAAGATAACCACTACGCCACCATACTGCCCATCTTGTCTATTGATGCCACCCTCATTTTTTTTTTTTAATATGTAAACTAAAATATCAAAGAACATAAGACAAAATAACACAAACATCAATAGGACACTTTAAAATGTAACTATATAATAAGTGAAAGAAATCTAAAAAAAAAAAAAAAAAAAAAAAAAAAGTAATAATAATAAATAAAGACATTAATGTGCATTAAAAATGTTCTGAAATGTTGACTTTAAAAAAAAAAAAAAAAAAATCTTAGTCTGATTGTACGGGAAAAGCGCAAATCGGTCAGTTCGCTTTGTGTCCACTAGGCGGCGCCTGGACGAGGAAGTGAAGTGAGTGAGCGGAATGTAGTGCAGCAGCTGAGTCGATGAGAAGGAAGCGACACACAGGCACCAGATCCAGCTGTTTTATAGCCTCGCATAGCGGATGTGTAACGTTTCCGTTAGATAGACAGAGAGTATCTTAATCATCATGTCGAAGAACACCGACTCTGACCGATTCCGTAAAGTGGATGTTGATGAATACGACGAGAACAAGTTTGTAGATGAAGAGGATGGAGCAGAGAACCAGCTGGGTCCGGATGAAGCTGAGGTCGATTCCCTTGTCAGACAATATCCTTCTGTTTAATTCTGGCCTTCCTCTTGGCCTGGTTATTTATTTTAGCATGCATATGTTTTATGGTGGGATTATTTACAAATAGCATGGAACAAATATAATAATAATAATAATAATGCATTAAAATTCTTACATTATACATGAAGCATTTTGAAATTGCAATGAATTCCTGATTTTAAAATAAACAATGTACTGCAGATTCACTAAATGTGCCTTTAATGGTATTATTGTCAGCAGCGAGATTGCAGTACAGTATAACCGAGCTGTGATTGTGCTGTTAAACACAATGGCCTGTGTTCTGTCTCTACTTCATGAATGCACTACATGTCTTTCTTTATTTCAGAGCTTTTTCGGGTTCTGATGTCGGGTCTGAGTCCTACACCCTTATTCGTATCTATAACTCGGTTGTTGTAGAGTCTGGTGGATGTCTAGACATGTTTTACAACCACATTCCTGACATAGAGATGTTTCAGCAATCATGACGAGCTGCTTTGTTCCGCCCGGACACACAGCACTGTGGTGGGTGGCTACAGGGGGTCTCAGATTGTGATCCTGCTTTTCTTATTGCCTTGTGATTGACAACGTCTAAGAGTTTTTTTCTTTGTTGATGATTTATACAGTAGAGAGACATAAGAGCAAGATTTAGAAAAAAAAGACAAATGTACAGAGAAGACTGGTGTGCTTTACTATGGATTATCTTATCTTTGGTTATAGTGAGCATATCTACTATGTAGCGTATGACACGGCGTGGTTTTTAAGTTGAGGAAGTTGATTTCTTCTCCATATATGACCATGTGGGTAACACAAAACCCTACTTCCTGTTTCTGATTGACTTCACGTCGCTGTGTGGACGCCACACGACACACCCTCTCTGCGTTTGTTTTGAAGTTCAGGGTATTCTGTTATGTTCCTTGACTCCAGTCTGTAAAGGGAACCTCATGGGAGCGTTGCAGGCAGTGCTGAAAAACCCACCAATCAATACGAAGAATCAGACTGTCAAGGTGAGTCCGGAAGGCAGTGATTGGCTGGTTTAGCGGTTTGAATAAAAAACGTCTCAGAAGCCGTAGTGACAGTCTAACATCTAACATGCGTACTCGGAGTTGTTGGTGACGTTATTGAACTTTGATTGTAGGACCGTGCTGAGGGACTGGTGCTGAAAGTGCTCAGTTCTTTCAAGACGAGCGACATAGAGAAAGGAGTGCAGTCCCTGGATAAGAACGGCGTGGACCTGCTGATGAAGTACATCTACAAGGGCTTCGAGCGGCCGTCGGAAAACAGCAGCGCCATCCTGCTCCAGTGGCATGAAAAGGTACCGTAATGTGCCCCGAAATGCTAATCAGATCACAGAACCTTTTATCCTGCTTTGAAATTTGCTAGGCTGTTGAAATCTCAGCTCTGATTGGTTAGAAGTGGTGACTCATTTTTAAGTAGAGGGGCACTCACCTCATAGGGCGGCACCGTGGTGTAGTGGATAGCACGTCTGCCTTACAGCAAGATGGTCCTGGGTTCAAGTCCCGGGCTTGGGCGTTTCTGTGTGGAGTTTGCATGTTCTGCCCATGCTTGTGTGGGTTTCCTCCGGGTACTCCGGTTTCCTCCCACAGTTCCTCCCAAAGACATGCACATTAGGCTAACCTGCTCCACCGTCGCCCAGTGTCGGCTGATTTAGGCACCAGCTTCCCCGTGACCCTAATAGGATTAAGCGATTCAGCAAATGAGTGAGTGATGAGGGGCACACATACAGTGCAAAGTAACAGATTATTATAACTTGGCATAGTTATAATGAAATGTCTCCCCCTAGTGGGCGTCTTATTTTGGCACGTATTAAATAATAGGCCTTTTTCAGGATGTCAGGAATTTTTTTCAGCATGATCTCATGCACCTATCATCTCCAAAATGGATTGCATTTATTAAAAATACATTTTTGAGTTATCCTGCAGTTATCTTTCGCGGTTGATATTGGGGATTACTGGACTTGGTGGAGGTTTTTTTTTTTTTTTTTTTTAAGAGGCCAGTGTGAGAGTGATGGCTCGCGCCCAAAGTCAGCTGGGATTGGCTCCATCTCCACCCAGATCCCTGATGGGTAAGTGGTAGAAATAATGGGTGAATGATACTTAAGTAAACTTACCGTAACCGTTATGATGTAGTCGCCCTGTGTTAGGAGTGGAGTGCGTTTATGTCGGGTCTTCAGGTCGCCCCAGAGTGTGTGAGTGCCCCCAGCGTCTATACACTCTGCATGTACTGTGATGTTTTTCATGTTTTTTGTCTCAGAACATTATTTTCATTGTATTTTATATATATGTATATATACCCGTTGTACCAGTGTGTTCATATCAGGCATGTTTCTCTCAGGCTCTGTCTGCAGGAGGCGTGGGCTGTATAGTCCGAGTACTGACTGCACGGAAAACCGTCTAACCTCCGACTGCTCCACACCGCAAACGGAAAACCACAGCAGGGACGCACCTGCCTGTACATTCAGAACAAAGACGAAACTTTGACAGGGTGCTGCGTATAACTCGCATCTCACACTTCTTTCTTTCTTTCTTTCTCTCCACCTCAGTCTGCCTTTCACTCAGTCTGTCTGCATTGCTCACATAGACACCTACATCCATACACGTACCTTCAGTTTTTATGATCTTTTTAGCTTCTCTCAGGAAAGCAGCACTGACTTCTATGTTTCAGCCGTTTCAGTCCTTAAAGGTACAGTGTGCAAAATTTTGCAGTGTCCAGCGACATCTAGTGGCGAGGTTCCAGAATTCAGCCAACTGAAATTTCTTCAAAGCCTGTACGGTTCTGGGCCGCTGTAGAAACATGGTGGCCTGCATGATAGTGGACCCGCTCCCCATGTTGATATAAACAGCTTATTGCAAGGTTCTGAAAACTCAAGGACGTTTTTTTTTTAAATGATTAAGGATGAATGAAATCCTATTTAATGAGAATTTACTTAATTTCTGCTAATACTGACTGACTCATTTGCAGAACCGCTTAATCCACACTACTTGGGTCGTGGGGAAGCTGGAGCCTATCCCAGCCGTTAATGAGCGAAGGCAGGGTACACCCTGAACAGCTCGCCAGACCATCACACGGCCAACACACAGCCATTCACACTTGGGGGGCAATTTGGAACAGCCAGTTAGCCTAATGTGCATGTCTTTGGACTGTGGGAGGAAACCGGAGTACCCAGAGGAAACCCACACAAGCACGGGGAGAACATGCAAACTCCACACAGAAACGCTCGGGACTCGAACCCAGGACCTTCCTGCTGTGAGGCAGACGTGCTAGCCACTTCCCCACTGTATTTCTGCTAATAGATCCTCCAAAATGTTACACACTGTACCTTTAATGCTGTATTCAATCTTTTAACAACTGAAGGGCAATGGCTGCTTACGACACATGTGAATACATTATATAACAGTATATAGGCATTTTAAACACCTGATACTGCCTTGCTTTGGGCGGTTCTTCCTGCATCACTGGGAATTACTCTGAGCAAATTGCTTCAAGTGCCAGGAACGATCATTATTCTAGTGCTCATGCAAGCGTTGTTTATATTACTGCTCATTTTACTGCGTCTGTATGTATTTCAAAAGGGCATTCCAGAGTATTTACTGTATATTATTTTGTATTACTAATCTGTAGCGCTGTAATGCATCTCCGCGTGTTTTTGGCAGAACATCCAACGGTCAGGTTTTAGCTCAGATCTCGCTAATGGGTTCTGCAGATCTTTGAATCATTAGGACTCGATCAAGCTTTCGTGAATGCCGTGGACCGCTTGTGAATTGTAATGCTAGTGGACAAAAGAGGAAAAAAAATTCTAGCGCTGCTGTGGAAAAGAATTTAAAGGCGCTCGTTACCAAGCCTGAAAAAAGTGTGTAAACTTTAAAGGATAGATATACTTTTGTTACTTCTGTTCAATATTTAGGTGCTAAATTTATCTATTGTCTTTGGAAGTTCTGTCATCTTGTGTATTATTCATCCTATTGGGGTCGTGGGGGGGGGCTGAAGCCTATCTCAGCCGACTCTCTGTGAAGGCGGGGTAGAACACACACACACACGGGGCAAATTGGAGCAGCAAGTTAGCCTAACATGCATGTCTTTGGGCTGTGGGAGGAAACCGGAGTACCTGGAGGAAACCCACGCAAGCGCGGAGAGAACATGCAAACCCCACACAGAAGCGCCCTCGCCGAGACTGGGACTCGAACCCACGACCTTTTTGCCGTGAGGTGGACGTGCTAACCACTACGCTATCGTGCCACCAGTCTTTGTGTATTAATGCAGTGTATTTTGAATAATGAATTCATGACACAGACAGCTTTAAACCTCTTGTACATATGGAATATCTGAAAAAAAATTCAAAAGATGGATTTACTAGCAACTTTAGGAGTTTCCCGACATTTTAAAGAAGAAAATTCTTTGCTAAAGGCCATGGTAGAGGTGAAACGGCGGATTTCTATCACGTTTATCAAAGCATAATGATTTTATTGTTTATGTTGCCTGGAATGTCTCTTCAAGCTCTGTTACTCTTAAGCACTTACTGCCAACTTATAAAAAACAATCGGTTTGGTCTGTAAATGCTTTTGTCTGTACATCCTCAGAGTTAGATCGCTGCTTTAAATGCAGACCTTCACTGTTTAACTTTCATAAATATACGGACCTGTGTCTCGCGACCAAGCAAAAACACATTCTACAAACCAAACTGGTGTACAACTGCCTTATAAGTATTTCTTTTTTATGTTTGTGCTTTTGAAAATAAAGATTTATACATACAACCAAATAGAGTCAGTTGTGTCCTTGTTACCCTGCAAGGGAAGATTAGCTTCCGCATTTAACCCATCCAAAGTGAGCGCACACACACACACCACCCGGGGAGGAGTTGGGGGTTAGGTGCCTTGCTCTTGCATGAAGATGGAGGAAGTGAAGGTGCTGCTCACTTCCCCACCACCACACATTTTTTCCTGCTGGTTCGGGAATCGAACCAGCGACCTTTCGATCCCAAACCCGCTTCTCTAACCATTAGGTCACGGCTGCCCCGTCTCACGACTTACCCTCGCTTTGTGTGTTTGATAGCAGGATTTCGCAAAAAGTTATGTGTGGCGTTTCATTAAATTTCTACCAGAGGCTGAGCTTTGGACAAGGATGACTCCATTCGATTTTGGAGATGATCCGAAAAAAAAAAAAAAAAAGTCTGATTTTTTGGAAGTGTCATATTACAGCATGCCCAGCAGGGGGTGCTGTGTACCTTTTTCTTTTTTTTTTTAATGAAATTTTATGAAATTTCCACCAGCAGCAGAACTTCGGTCCAGGAAATCTCCATTAGATTTTGGGGGTGTTCCGCAGAAATTGAGGACCCAAAACTTTCTTAAAGGATTCCTTAACATTGTTGGAGATAAGACAGTTTTTGACATTTTGGTTCATAAAGGGGATTGCTGAGCTTGGCAGAGGTTTGCACTTAAAAAAAATATATATATAAATAAAGTAATAAACACATCAGTTACTGATTGTACATTTATTGTTTGCGTTAAAAAATGAATACAACAAATATGAAAATTACAGAATTAAAATGCTTATATACAAATAATAAAAAATAGAATACATCTTTGTTATGAATTTATGAACTTGTGTATAAACCTGTAATAAATGTCTGTTGGGGGGAAAAAAATCTAAGTTTAATTCTGTACATAGATATGAATAAAAATATATATATACGAAAATGCTTTATAGGTGGAATGTAGTGCTTACCTGAGATGGATATTAATTCTAGTTATGGAGATCCTAATGATGTTGCTTACCCCTGAACTTCTCTGGACAAACACTACTACACAATGTAAATGACCACACACACACGCACACATTAAAAAAATCCTCGAATTCTCTTTTCAAGCACTTTCCAATAATTTAATAGGTAGACATGTATACTTGTCCATTTGTTTTGTATTGACTCTGATCATCCTTTGTCCTTTTACATAATTTGGCAAAGAGGCTTTTCGTAACACGCAGGACTGGATCAGCTGCTTCATCCAACCTACAGCTTTCAGGCTTCACCATGGAATCCAGCCACAGGTAAAGCAGTTTGTCTCTGGAGTACCCAGGCGTTAATGCTAAGTTATCTTTATTCGTCTGTTTTCTTAGCAATGCAGCTCATCTCCTCAATCTATGAGGCCTCAAGAAAAAACAAACATCTTCAAGTGGTGGATCTACAACTAAACACGGATACACACACACATGCTGGGACTCGTATCACGCCCCGTTTCACACGGTAAAGTGCTATCAGTAGGGATAGGCAGAGACGGCAATGTAGACGATGAAGGTGGTCTGGTACTCGATGGCTCCGTCAGCGCTATAAGACAACGCCCGGACCTTCATGCGGTAGGTGTGCGGTTGACGCAGCGGGCGTATGGTGAACAAGACGCCTTTCAGCTTTTCGTCACGTAGAGCGAAGGGAAGTGTGGTGTCCTCATCTACCATCAGGAAGGTGGTGCGCGGGTGCATCACGCCATCTTGAGTATAGGCCACCAGTCGGATCAGGTCCTGGTTGGCGGCGATACCGAAGGGCAGGGACAGCAGCTTGTATTCGAGCGCGTAGGGGCTTAGAGCGCACTCAAGGTCATTAGAAGGACAGTTCTTCAGGCAGAATCTGAGCAAAAAGGAAAAGGTGAGGTTAGATAGTGAACAGTTGGGTTCAGGGCCTGATGTTAGCGAATGAAGTTATTTCACAGCATAAAATAATCTGAGTCTTCGTCAGTCACGAGGAGGCTGGGGCCGATCTCAGCCGACACTGGGCAAAGGCAGGGCACACTCTGAACAGCTCGCCAGACCACTGCATGGCCAACACACACACAACCACTCACACTCAAACCTAGGGGCAATCTGGAAGAGCCAATCAACCTAATGCGCATGTCTTTGGACTGTGGGAAAAAACTGTAGTACCCAGAGAAAACCCCTCCAAGCACGGGGAGAACATGCAAACTCTGCACAGAAACGCCTGAGCCCGGGACTCGAACCTATACCCTCCTGCCCTAAGCCTATACTGGCCTGTTTGCTGCATTTTCCATGTTGCGTGGTGGAGGTACCTTGCACTCTGTGAGTGCTCCTCTAGTTCTTTTTTCTTGATTTTGATATTTGATCTTATCTCCCCCTTGAATGAATGAACGAATGAAACTTATGCTGGGATAAATTTTGGATTACTTTTTATAGCATCCTTGTTTTTTTATGTCTGTGGTACAACTCATCTTACCCAGACTCTGGGTCTCGCTGGTAGTTCGGTGGACAGGGCGTGTCAATGCACTGGTAGCTGCCTCTCATGTTGAAGCACATTCTGTTTGCACCACACTGAATATTTTGCTCCAAGCACTCATCAATATCTAATGAAAGAGAAGGTGATACACACTTATAGCTTTTAAGCAATTTTATTTCATTTTCCATAAAGCTACAAAAGCATAGTGCCTGTTATTTACCTTGGCATGTTTTGCCGTTGGTCATGAGGCGATAGCCACTGGGACACAAACACTTGTGACTTCCTGGTGTGTTTACACACTCATGCTGACACATGTCTCTCTGCTCACATTCATTGATATCTACACAATAAAACACACACACACACACATAGTTACATAACATCAACATAAACACTAAAAAAAAGCATAACATACCTGAAACAATCAGGTATAACAATTCACTGTCAAGTTATTAAGAATAATATAGTAGCACACATACGTGCTTGTGTCACCATGATACGGTGGGTTCCACTGTGCCAAAAGCAGCTCCAATTTGTAAAAATGTTCCTTGTAGTTTGCTAACCGTAGGGTCACTCATGGTGTAGAGTCCACCAGGCACAAATGGATTATGGTGACAAGTGCATTTGATTAACCTGAAAAACCTGTCTAAGACTGCATGGAATGAAATGTCACCCCCTAGTGGAACTCTGATGAACCTTTATTAATACATTATTTGCACTTATTGACAGTAATTGTTTTTTAACTCCAAATTTTAATGGTTTATTTGTACCACACCCTACTCTAGAAAAAAATATCCATGCATAACTTTGTGAGTTATATTGCACACAAACATACAAACAAACTAACAAACCAGCACAAGTGAAAACAACTTCCTGGCAGAGGTAATTACCAATTATTCCCTGAAGGCAAGGTGTATGTTGCCAAATAGTCCCTGAGAGGGAATGTTGAGGGCACCCTGAATCATCTGCAGCTAGGCAGCCTCAGAGGCAGCATGCTGCAATGCACTGTTTGTTCTGACATCATTCCATTATAACCAGCATTCTTCTTAGCAATGTGTGCTACAGTAGCTCTCCCATGGAACTGGTCATCATTCTCCTCATATAGTGGTGGTTAAAAGTTTGTAAACTCTAGAATTGTCCACATATGTGCATTAATATGATAATATGATTTAAAACATCAGATTTTTTTAGACAAGTCCCAAAAGTAGATAAAGAGAACCCAATAAAATTAATCAGTTGCCTTAACTTTGCACGAAAGCTGAACACATCAAACCATGCCTTAGTCGACCGCAGCGTGCAATTATCAGAGTGAAGTACCTACGTGGTGCAATGCGTGATTGCTGTAGTCAACCTAGGCGTGGTTTAACATGTTCATGTTCATGTTTTGCAAGGTTAAGGTGACGATTACCTTGAAACAAATGATAAAAAACAATAACTGTTGATCAGTCCTGCACATAGACTTGGAGGGATTTTAATCAATTCTTCCATACAGAACAGCTTCAACTTTGGAAAGCAGGTGTGTTTCCTCACATGAACTGCTCACACAGCTTTTCTAATGGGTCAATGTCAGGACACTGACTGGACCACTCCAAAACATTACATTTATTGTTCTTCAACCTGTCTTTGGTAGAATGACTTCTGACTTTAGGATCGTTGTCTTGCTGAATGACCCACTTTCTCTTGAGGTTCAGTTCACAGACAGATGTCCTGATATTTTCCTTTAGAATTTGTGAGTATAATTCAGAATTAATTGTTCCACCAATGATGGCAAGTTGTCCTGGCCCAGATGCAGCAAAACAGGCCAAGTCCATTATTCTTTCTCCACCATGTTTCAAAGAGGGAACAAGATTCTTACGGAATGCAGTGTTTTCCTTCTTCAAACATACTACAACTATTAATTTAAACCAAAAACGTTATATTTTTGTCCCAGCCAATTACAAAATCTTTCCAGTAGCCTTCTCACTTGTCCATGTGATCTTTAACAAACTGTAGAAGGGTGGCCATGTTTGTTTCTGGAAAGCAGTGGCTTTCTCCTTGCAAATGTGCCATGCATACCACTTTTTTCATTCTTTGCCTTATGGTGGAATCAAGAAGATTAACATTAGCCAATGTGAGAGAGGCCTTTAGTTACACAAGGTTCTTTTTAGAGTGCTGATACACCTATATTATACACCTTGCTCTTGGACTGATTTCTGTTGGTCAACCACTTTTAAATAGGGTAACTATGCTCCTGAATTTCCTCCATCTGCCTGATGGTGGATTAGCGAAATCCAACCTCTTTAGGGATAGTTTGTACCTTTTTCCAGCCAGATGAGCATCTTTGTCTGATGTCCTCAAAAATCTCCTCCTATCTTGCCATGGTATACTTCCACAAACACATGTTGTGAAGCTCAGACTTTAAATAAAACAAAGTGCTCACCTGATTTGTTAAATTTAACTGCTAATCCTAGACATTCATATACTTTTGCCACACAGGGATACGTAATATTGGATAATTTTCCTCAATGAATAAATAAGTAAATTGCTTTTGTCTCTTTTGTTTAATTGGGTCCTTTTTATCTAGTTTCAGGACTTATGTGAAAATCTGATGTTTTCGGTCAGAGGCATAAATATATATAAAAAAAATATATATTATATACAGTGATGAATTTCCCAGCCCCCACCACACACATTACTTCCTACTACTATGACAGTTACCTATGCATTTATCTCCTTGTGAAATAAAGCCAAGACGGCATGTCCTAGCACCTCTACGAGAGCGTAAGGGATGAGCGTTGAGCCTGTAGTTCCCCCTGGTGACAGCGTAAGAGTGGTAGCTCTGAGATGACAGACTGTGATATCGACTCTGGGAGGAGCTTCGCTCGGGGGACGACTGTGATGTGTGGAAACCATATGAGAGGCTTTCGAATCTGGGCAAGCGTTCCAGCCCAGCACAGGACTTCCCATCTCCCAGCAAATAGCGGCCAGGAGGGCAAGTGCACTTGTAGCTACCTGGGCTGTTCACACACAGGTAGGCACAGGGCAGCGGCACTCGCTCACACTCGTTTATGTCTGCTCTCATAGCAAGGCACAGCAGAGAGAGAGAGAGAGATAAAAAGAGATATATTGGAAGAAAGGAAAGGGTAAGAGTTTAAAAGAAAGTATGGAGGTGATTGGGAATCAGTAAAGGAAAATGCATAGAAGAGGGAGGGAAAATGAAAATGGGCATCAATAACCAACCCACAACAAGGTCTGATATGCCATAATTATGACTGTCAGTAGGGGTGGTTCAAGATTTGACATCATTCAAATGTAAATTAACTCCAATACTAGTTTCTGATGTACTGCTTGAGTGTGTGGTAAAACCCACCATTAACAGCCCATATTTCTTAAAAATTCAGGTATACAATATATTACACTACAGTATCATCGTTAACTTTTAACTTGTGATTTGCAGCCAACCGGTCATCCTCCGTGCAGGTTATACTGTGTCTGGCCAAAAAAAAAAGAGTCACGCATCAATTTTATTTATTTCTTGCTGAGCCTTGACCTGACCAACTGAAGCAACAATGCCATGACAATAATACACTGTAATCAAGGCTAAAGGCAGTCCAACAAAATATCAGAGTGTGTGACTTTTATATGTACATATGTACAGAGACCGGACATAAGAAAATAGACACCCAAAATTTCAGAATGAATATTTGCTGGTCGAAGAAGAGGCTTGCGTCTTGTTGCTCGGCGATAGTAGCCCATTTGATGAAGACAGCGCGTAACAGTTTTCGAGCTGGTTTGGATGTCTTCTGCAATGTATGCGGCCTTGGAACGGGGATTTTTCTCCACTGCTCTCTTCAAGGAGCGACGGCATCTTTCTGATGGTCCAGGTCGACCTGGTTTTGGATCCGTGGTGGTCTTACCTTCACTGTTGAACTTTTTACCGTTGACAAGAGGAATATTCAAATTGACGGCTATTTGTCGCTGGCTGATGCCACCCTCTGACTGACCCACAATTCGAACTCTCTGAAAATCTGACAACTCTTGAGCTCCTAGAGTGCGAGGCATGCTTACCTAACTTTAGCACAACTTTGGGCACCTTTATACAGCAGTCTGACTAGTCTTCATTAAATTTAAGTCATTAAATTGTCAGATTTTCAGAGAGGTCGAATTGTGGGTCAGTCAGTGGGTGGCATCAGCCAGCGACAAATAGCCGTCAATTTGAACATTCCTCTGTCAACGGTAAAAAGTTCTATCTTCATCAAATGGGCTATTATGGTCGAGCAGCAAGATGCAAGCCTCTTCTATAACCAGCAAATATTCATTCTGAAATTTTGTGTGTATTTACTTATGTCCAGTCTCTGTACATAGTTAAAAAATTTTTATCATTCATGACATTTGAAAATGTATGTTAGCCTGATATTTTGCATTCCATAAATGCTACAGCAAAGCACAGCATATAAAAAAAGTCCCAAGCAGGAGTAAAGTGCTGTAAATGAAAAGTTAAAGGGGGAAGAGAACAGAGACAGGAGTATAAAAAGAAAGTTCTGGCCTTGTTGTGAGAGCAGACTTACCTTTCTACCATTTCCCATCCCACTGCTTTCATCCAACTCAATTCGGAAATTGCTAACACAGGACTACAGTACTACTAAGCTCACCTTCATGAGAGTTTGGGCATTTATTAAGTACTCTGAGCAATGCAGTAATGCAAGCAAGCAGGGAATGTGTGTGTTTATTAGGAAGTGGAACAAAGTGATGCATTTTGAATAGAAAATGAGATGCATATGGATGGAAGGCAATAGCAGAGCAGCCAGGTGATGCTTTATTCTTAGGGGTCAATAGATTTACATACCAATGCAGGGCAGACCCACACCCTGAGAGCGGTAGCCCCTGGGGCAGGTGCAGTGATAGCTCCCTCTTGTGTTCTCACAGATCTGGTTGTATCTGCACTGGTGCGTGCCATCTCGACACTCATCGATGTCTGTGAAAAGGATAAACTGGGTAATACTTTAAAATCAAGCTAAGTGAAATTCTGCAGATAATAATGAAAGGGTTAATAGTACCGAGTACATACAAAGAGGCTAAGATTTTGCATATATATATATATATATATATATACTCACCTATGCATGTGCCATTGACTCCTTTGGTCATGCCAGTAGGACAGAGATCGATACAGACGTAGCCACCACGCGTATTTTTACACTGCTGGTCTGAACGGCACACTCGCTGTCTGCACTCATTAATATCTGTGGATTAAAAAAGTTTGAAAAAATTTAATTCTTTTTTTTGTACTGAGATTGTGATGAAGAGGAAGAAGAAGAAGGCTAGACTGAAGTCTGTTGTTCTATTTCCTCACTTCTGACCACATTTAACCATGGACTACCTGGAACCCTTGCAAACTCAAAAAGTGACACATGAAGCACTGTTTGTAATACTTGCATAACAGCTTGTGACTGCAGTCAGTAACAAATGTTCTGTACACCAGACAGGCAATGAGACGGCCCACCAAACAGACTATTCCTAGTTCCAGGTAATTCTAAAGAATCATACATCACTTTTTAAAATTCTTGGCAACTAGAATTTTCTAATGTGTGACTGACCAATGCAGCGGCGGTTCCTGAGCTGGTAGCCTGGTTCACAGGCACAGCGGAAGCTGCCAATGGTATTGAGACAATGCTGGTGGCAAGGGTTGGACTCCTGACACTCATTTACATCTGTCAAAAAAGTAGCATATATCCAACATATTACATCAAATAAAGACCCTCTAGTGACAAGGAGTGAAAATATTATATATGTCAAAGAAACATCCTGAAGTCCTATTTTACTTTCTGAGAAGTATATTTTCAAAAAACCTCACCTGAACAGCTCAAACCATCAACTGTTCTCCTGAAACCCCGCCCACAACGCATCACACAACGGTAGGAGCCAATGGTGTTTTCACAGTCTTGTGCATCATGACACATGTGCCCGTCCAGTGAGCATTCATCGATATCTTAAGCACAGAATTAGTTAAAATGATCCGGATTCTATATAACAAGTAATACCAGCGTTTACGATTCCAGATATACATTATAAGAATGCATTAGGGGAAATTCAAGTTGCACGGAACAGCATAAAGAAGTCATTATCTAAAATATGTGTGGAAAACTGGTACCTTGGCACGTCTTGCCATCAGCAGATATTGTGAGTCCTCTAGGGCAGGAGCAGTAATACGTCCCTATGGCGTTATGGCAGGCGTGGGAGCATGGGCTGCCTTCCTCACACTCGTTCTCATCTTCATCACAGCAGAAAGAAAGAGATTATGTTCTATCTGTCTTAATCAAAGGCAACACAGTAAGAGAGATAACGGCTGTGTTAGAAATTGCCCCAGCGTACACTGTGTACTAAATGCTACTCCACACCCCAGTGTACAGTACAGTATGCAGGTAAGAAATCTTCCATGCGGTGTAGTAGGACATCTGTGCTGTCACAGTCTACTCCACACAGTACACTGGTGGAGTCAGCATCATGATGCACAGCAGCCAATCCAAATCGTGATACATAACTGCCAGTCGGCATCACAATGCATAACAACCAATCAGTATCATGATGCATAACAACCAGTCAGCATCGCCATACATAACAGCCAATCAAAATTGTGATGCATGACAGCCAAACAGCATTGTGTTGCATACGGACACTGGTTGAACGGAAGGATGGACAAGTCATGCAAAACCAAGTCGATGGTGTCATAAGTATGGCGCTTCGCTAATATCCATTTACGTTACAAGTGTTCTAAATATCAGAAAGCCAGAATAATGATTATCCTTAAATAAAATACTGCCTGTGTGTAAAATGTACCAGCACAGTAGGGTCCAGCTGGGTCCAGGACAAAGCCGCTGGGACACTGGTTGCTCCGCTCACCTGCAGACACAGAGAATGGCATTCCATGAACATAAAGACATACAGTGCACCCACCAACCTGTCCACCTTCCTAATAAAGTGGTGAGCGAGTGTATATACCAGTTACTAAGTATGCACGCCTCACCCTTGGAGATGCTGGCATAGATTGTGAACTCCAGTATCTCCTCTAGAGGTCGGTATTGAGCGCTGATGGAAGAAGCATGCAGCGTCTGCACCAGGTAAGGCATCTTTCCTCTGGAAGGCTCGTATAAAATGGTGTGGTTCCAAGAATAAGGTACACTCACTCTGTCTACACTGAACATCCTAGTGGATAGAGCATACAGCTGCCTGGGACCTGTCTGGATATAATCCTCTGTATAGTCCTAGTGGTGGGAAAACACACTAACATAAGTAAGTCAACTATAACTGTACACCAGTGCACTAGTGGAAGATCTCAGTTCTAATTGGCATTCATAAGCATATTTAAATCAGAGAGTTTAATTGGGTGGAGCGTCTACCTTCAGGCCAATGTGTGTGTTGGAGGGCAGTTGGAGGATGTGTCCATTCACTACGATGTCCAACAGCAGAGCACCATCTGTGTCTACTCCCCGTGCTACATGGGTCATCCTAAGGATCTCCCCTGAAGCAAATGCACAAGCAGGTGAACTCCTAAACATCTACAGAACTATTCTGAAGAACACCATCTTTTGATGTTTGAAGGCAAATTAGCCCTGTGATATGAGCGCTAGTCCTGACTGCATTCACCTGTGGCAAACTCCACTTGCGTCTCTCGTCTGAAGATGCCGTCTGTCAGGGTGTAGCCGTTGACGGCCTCGCCGATCTCCTGTGCTGTGGTCCAGTAGATGGGATTCAGGAGCGAGATCAGTTTCCTCATCCCAGGGCCTGGAAAGAATTACATCGGATCAAACCAGACAACATCTCAATACCTTTATGATACGACATCATCGAATTTACATGACTTAATATTGTGAAAATGGCTGTGACAGACCCAGGCTCCTGGGTATGTTGTTGATAGTGGCGTGTATCACTCTCCCTCCTGAAGGACTGTTAAGTATTGTCGCATTGAGGAAGGCTATGCCAAACTCCACATCATTAATGGTGCCAATGATGCTGCCTCTCGCCTTCTGAGGCCCACCTGAGCAAAGAGCATAGCATGAAACCTAACGCCTTAGTCAAGTGCGCATATTAAGCATATTAAACATCAGTTTAAGTAAACTATAAATGCAAATGGTAGAATTTTTTTTTTCACCTGGACATGGCTGGATGTTGCACCTGGAAAGTTGGGTGGAGTCCCCTGGGCAAGGGCGACCCTTGTTGGTAGGAGCTGGATTGTTACAGGAACGGACTCTTGTGCGTTCCCCTGTGCCACAGGAGGCAGAACACTCACCCCATGGCTGCCATGGACTCCAGTTACCGTCCACTACAATGAACACAAACATACAGTTAGTTACAGTACAACACTCAGATTTAGGCACTACCTAAAAGATGAGTTCCTCATGAGATTTTTAAGGGTGGTGTTTTTTTTACATTCATAATTAATTAAATAATTATTCTCTCTACTGTGACACTATACTGTCCTCCCAGCAAAAAGTTCGGACACCCCTGCTTTATTGCATCATGTCAAGGAGGTGGTAATAAGGTGAACTGATGCAGTCTAATAACTTATACCAAATATGCCATCCTTTTCTATTACTCTACCCTCTGAGTGAGGGATTGTATGATATAAGGCATGTCTAGTAGTTAGTGTGTAATAGATTTACCGGGGCAGTTCAGCGTGTTGCACTTCTGGATCTCGGTGTCACTTCCAGCACATGCTCTTCCCCCATTGGCCGGGCGGGGATTGTCACATGTTCTGTAACGTCGCTTTTGTCCTCCGTTGCAAGTCCGGCTGCAACTGCCCCATGTGCTCCAGGGCCCCCAGTTACCGTGAACTAATGCAGCAGAAACAGACGTACAGTTCTATTCTATCTATTGTTCTATTGACGTGCATTGAATTCATTAGCATTTGAAAGACGCGCTGTGTAAATTTAACTTCAAGTGAAAGCTTACTGGGGCATGGTTCACTGTTGCAGAAGTCAATGTGCACATCGTTTCCTTCACACTGCCTTCCTCCGTGTTTGGGGGCGGGGTTTGCACAGAGGCGTGTCCTTTGTCTGGTTCCACCTCCACAAGAAACACTACAGGAGCCCCAGCTCACCCAAGATGACCATTTTCCGTGCACTGTAATCCACAAATTGTTAAAATGCACCAGTATTTACATCTAAAGTATCACGTCCTGGGGGTTAGCACGTCCACCTTACAGCAAGAAGGTCACGGGTTTGAGCCCCGTGCCGGAAGAGGACGTTTCTGTGTGGAGTTTGCATATACTCCCTGTGCTTGCGTGGGTTTCCTCCTAGTGCTCCGGTTTCCTCCCACAGTCTAAAGACATGCACATCAGGCCGATTGGATATTCTCAATTGCCCCTAGGTGTGAGTAAGAATGTGTGTGTTGGCCCTGCGATCAACTGACAAACTGTTTAGGGTGTTCCCCGCTTTTGCCTGCTGAGATAGTTTATTCCAAACAAGGTGTCAGATGCAAAAATTGCAGTCTTTCATTGAGCTTAAAAAAATGAAAAACATCTGGCTGTGTTGAGACTCATCAGATTTATCCTTTTTAACTTGTTCCTCTTGGATATATATTCTTACCTGGGCACTTCCTCTCAGTGCACACTTGAGTTTGTGTGTCTGCTCCACTGCATGGTGGTCCTCCAAACGATGGTGGCGGGTTGTTGCACAGCCGGATTCTCGTCTGCATGCCTTTCCCACACGTTTCACTGCAAGGGCTCCACGGCAGCCAGGAAGCCCAACTCCCTGCCACTATAACACAGACACAGTCAGCGGTGACAGATAACACCTTTGCCCAAGAGGACTCTGATACAAGTCTACAAATGTGCCAGTTATATGGTATTATTTGGGAACGGAAATAATTATTTTATTTTTATTATTATCTGCATGGTGCACTTGTCTAGGGATTAGAAGGCTATTTGGATTTCAGACAAACCTGATTCATCTGATCTCCTAAAAAAAACACAAGGACCAGGAAGATGCACTAAAGAATGATTACCAGGGCAGGGTCTAATGCTGCACATGATGAGCTCCACGGCTCGGCCCTCGCAGGTCCTGCCTCCATGCTGGGCTGGAGGCTTACTGCAGGTTCGTACCCTTGTCCTGTTTCCTTGACCACAGGTACGAGAGCACTCCTCCCACTCCGTCCATTCTGACCACTGACCATCAACTATACACACACAAACACACTTAGATCTTTAATCAAGGAATTGAAATCTGAAGTAACATCATGGTCATGCTATACTTTGCAATTTGATTTTGTGAATAAGCGTGATCACACCAAAAAGGATGGGTGCCTCTCTTTTGTATAGAATATACAGGGTACATCACAGCTACATAATAGTCACAAGGGTGAAATACTAAATAACAATAACAATAATCTACAACTTTATAAGGCTAAAGATAAAGACAGCTATGTTGATTAACCTGGGCAGGGTTTGCTTTGACAGCTGCGGGTCTCCGAGTCTGAGCCTGAGCAGTGGCGGCCACCGTTGGCAGGCTGAGGGTTGCTGCACCGTCTCAGCCTCTTTTGAACTCCTGTCCCACAAGACACACTGCAGGCACCCCACTCCATCCACTCAGAGAAGCCGCCATGAACTGCCATGTGGAAGACACATTTAATACAGAACTGCAACCTAATCCGGCTTGATTCCATCATACAACAATTAAAAACACAATCAGCTCTCTTACCGCGCACTGTGAGGGCCACGTGCGCTAGCGCTGACCCCAACAGGTTGCGGGCCACACACTCGTAGTCGGCCGTGTCCTCTTTCTGAGCGCTGCTGAGCCGAAGGGAGCCGTTGGAGAGTGTGGTGATGCGGTCGTTGGCCAGCAGTGGGCGCCCTTGGCGGGCCCACTTGATGACAGGTGAGGGTTCACCCTGAGCCTGGCAGTTTAAGACCACGATGGAGCCTGAATCCACCACCGTGTCCATAGGTTCCACAGTAAAGGATGGAGAACCTGATTAAGTAAACAGTCATTAGTTTATTACTTAAATGCCTTGCGTTCAGTGTTTGGGACACAGTATGATGAATCGATATGTGTTCCAAACAAATAAGGTACAATTAAAATGAAACAAAATATTGTTATCTGGCTTAATATGGGATTTATGTGTGTATGTGTGTGGTTTCTGTACTCTGTAAGGTGAGAGTGACCGTTCTTTCCACTACCCCAGCATCATTTGTAGCTACACACACATAGCTACCTGCATCCTCACTCTAAGAAAAGAAAAGACAAAGAGTGCATTTGTAAACATCAGAGACGGTAATTGTGCAACAAGTATTAAGAAAATGTGCTTATGTAAAGGAAATCAGAATGGAGTTACAGTACCACAGTGCCATAGATTGCCAGAGAGCCGTTGTCCAGCTGCCGAATGCGGCTGCTGATGTGGACACTGACGCCATTCTTGCTCCACTGGATAGTGGGCAGAGGGTCTCCACGTACTTCGCAGTTCAGAATGGCGTTCCCACCAAGAGGCTCAATATGGTTTGAATGGACATCTCCATCTATTATAGGAGGCTCTGGAGGGCCACAAAAGCTGGACATAAGCAGGCTTCATAATCAAAATGCAGCTGGTTATAAATTCATGAATTATAATGACAAAGGCGGAAAGAAGACATGTTCGGGTTATCGTGGACTTGAAAGATTATAGCTCAAATGTATAATTCTGTAAGTAGGGTTAATACAGTTAAATTAAACTAGACATAAATCTTGATTTTCATGGTGGTTGCTACACCACTCTGGAGATGAAGATGAGACTGTAACAGACTGGTCACTGAAAGTGATAGTAATGTCCAGTAAAGTTACTTAAACTACTTATGCGCTTGTAACTTTAACTAACATCCCATTTCCCAAACTGCTTAATCCTATTAGGTTAGCTGACTCTGGGCGAAGACGGGATACATCCTAAACAGCTTGCCAGACCATTGCAGGGCAACACAACCATTTACACTCACACTCCCACCTACAAGCAATTTGGACTAATGGGTTGGTACAGATAGGCACCTTTGACGTAGACAAAGCCCAAAGATTTGATGGATCCCACTCGGTTCTCTGCAACACAGGAGTATGTGCCTGCGTCGTCCTTACTCACGCGCTCAATCACCAGCTCACTCTGGCCATTCACATGGTTATAATGAGCTAGAATCAGAAACAGGGCATTAATTCAATAAACACTTCGGTGATTTCAGTGTTTAGTCCCCCGCCCCCACACCCCCCTGACATCTCTCCCCATCACGTGACAGCAAGCAGTGTGAAAGTCCTGAACTTCCTTCAAGGCGAATGCATTTTTTCAAACTGGTGCTCAGGCAACATCAGGGGGCAAAGTAACACACTCAGAGGAAAGCGCTATCCGCCCATTTCCACACACATGTGCTCACAGTGGCTAGTGTCACTGTGACAGATAAAGAAGAGAGAGTATTTTACCCTTCCATCCTGGATGATCATCAGGATGCGAACTTCAAAATGTCCTCCAAATGATACGTGCACCACTACTTGACTAATAGTACCGATATGATCAAGAGTCACATAGATTTTCATTCATTCTTTTGCTGAACCACTTAATCCCACTAGGGTTACAGGGAGGCAGGGTACACCCTGAACAGCTCCCCAGTCCGTCGCACGGCCAACGCATACACGACTGTTCACACACACCTAGGGGCAATTTGAAACAGCCAGTTAGCATAATGTGCATGTCTTTGGACTGTGGGTGGAAACCGGAGTACCTAGAGGAAACCCATGCACGTATAGGGAGAACATGCAAACTCCACACAGAAACACCCTTGCCGAGCCTGGCTCTCGAGCCTTCTTGCTGTGAGAGGACATACTAACCACTAAGCCACCATGCCTGCCCACACAGATTATACATACCTTATTAGGAAAAATTACTGGTAAAAACTCCTGAAAAGGAATGTTATCTGTTTCAGTAATTTTGGAGTAATATAGCCACATTTGTTTGTTTGTTTTTTCTCACCAGGGATGATATTGTTGTTGAAAGCCCAAGTGATTTTGGGAGGAGGAATGCCTGTGGCTCCACAGGCCAGCAGGAGGCGCTCTCCCTTGTTGAGAGCCATATCTCCCACGATCTCGGTGAATTCTGGGTGTGTGTGCACAGACAGATCGATCGTCTGACTGTCCTGCCCCACGCTGTTGGTGGCCACACAGGTGTAACTCCCAGCATCCTCAGGCTGTGTGCCAAAAGAAAACGTGTGAGGGTTAGAAATTGTCAATTCCATTCATTTAAAATGTCAGTAGATTCTTGATTTTCTAACCTGAGCGTTCTCTAAGACCAGTTCCCCGGAGGACAGGATGGTGTGAGCTCCTGTTGGGTCACTTAAAGTGATGCCCTCTTTCTCCCAGCTTAAGATTGGTTGAGGCACTCCTTCAGCTACACAGGACAACAGCGCTCGGGTATTCTCCACCACCCACAGCTCTGGGTCACTCCTACGGATGGTGGGAGGGACTGGGAGGGAAGGTGCATATATGTTTATTCTTTTATTTGATTATATCCATTCATCTAGAAAGAATCGTTTTGCAATTCTTAGCAATGTGTAAGTTAAACGGCAATGAAAACAACACCACGTCTTTTTTGTCTCAACAGAACCCATTCTGTCTGGCTTCCTAAATGCTAAATAAATCGTGTCAAGAACTGTCTAACTCAATCTCTCTGTGTGACTCACTCAAGACAGTGATGCTCATCTCCAGGCTGAGGCTTCCAGCCACGTTGGCCGCAGTGCAGGTGTATATCCCTGTGTCGCCTGGCTGGGCGAAAGCAATATACAGAGAACCGGAGCTAAGAATGCGCTGACGTACGGACTCAGACAGCGGCTTTCCGTCTTTATACCAGCTGACCGACGGGGTCGGGTATCCCTCGGTCTCGCACTGCAGAGTCACTGATCCATCCATGGGCACACTGTAGGACTTGGTGCTTGAATTGATCACTGGAGGTACTATGGGAACAAAAGAATATTTGATGCTTCGCTAACAGTGATGCTAATGTCAGTACAGGAAACAACTGCACGATAATTAAAAAAATCAGTGCTCATCATATACAGTATATTGATTATTAGTTAGCCTATCTCACCTTGCACCCTGAGTTTGGTCTTGCCCAGTGCTGTCCCTGCTGTATTCTGGGCCACACACATATAGGTACCCATGTCTTCCACTTTAGCCTGTAAGATCTGCAGACCGCCGTTGGGCAGAACAGTGAAATCACTTCCTGATGATGAAACATGAGGGGGAAAAACGGGGTAAATATACTTAGCAAACTTTAACAAGGCCGCAAGCATCAAACTAATCTGAACTAGGGGGCCACTCATAGAGTGCAAGGCACCTCTGCCAGGAACGAATGGATTATTATAAGTTGACAGTCATAATGTGGGCGGTAGTGGTTAGCATGTACACCTCAGAGCAAGAAGGTCCTGGGTTTGATTCTTGGACTCGGCAAGGGTGTTTCTGTGCGGAGTTCTCGCCATGCTTGCATGGGTTTCCTCAGGGTACTCTCGTTTCCTCCAAAAATTCAAAGACATGCACATTAGGCTAACTGGCTGTTCCAAATTGACCCAAGGTGTGAGTGTGAGTGTGAATGGTGTTGTGGGTGTTGGCCCTGTGACGGACTTTGGAGCTGTTCAGATTGTACCCTGCCTTTGCCCAGAGTTAGCTGAGATAGGCTCCAGCCTCCCTGTGAGCTTGGTAGGGTTAAGTGGTTCCGCAAATGAATTAATGAATGAATAGGTATAATGAAATGTCTCCCCCTAGTGGCCGTCTGATGAAAATTTTTAGCGCATATTATAAAATGGGCATTTTTCGGGAATTTCAGGAATTCTTTTCAACATGATCCCACGCATGGATCATCTCGCAAGTTTAATGGTGTGTTAATTGCACCGCACCCTACTCTAGAAAAAAAAATCATTCAAATCCATGCATAACCTTTTGAGTTATCTTACACACAAACAAACAAACAGACAAACAAACTAACAAACCAACACAAATGAAAACATCACCTCCTGGCAGAGGTAATAAAGATTACGCTATCTGGTACTCAGTGAGGTATCAATAAGCAGATCTCATTATAAGAACAACCAGCTCTAACCAGTAGTGTCTATGTTGATTCCTTCTTTTTGCCATGTGATAGTGGGGCGTGGGGTGCCCAAGGCACGGCATGGCAGGGTCACATGATTGTTCAGGATCACATCCAATGTTAAAGGGTGAGCTTGGATCACCGGTGGCTCTAGCAGACATCAAAAAATTACAAACACAATAGCTGTCTTAATAAGTAGACCGCACAGGACAGCATGTCGGTAAACGTCAGAGTATATAGAAAGACTGGTGACTTTGGATGGAGTACCCTGCACGGTGACCTGTACATGGCGATGAGCTGATCCTGCAGCGTTCTTTGCAACACATGAGTAACGGCCAGTGTGACTCAGGTCTGCAGCAGCTATCTCAAAACCACCTAAAAATGGGAAGTATTTGTTGAATCAGATTTTTTAAAACAGTCTTTTAGTCTAAAATAGTTTATCATAAGCAGCCTTACACATGAGGGTAGAACCAATAACTCCTAACTCATTCATCATTATTTATTTAAATATGGAAAAGAAAAATCTGCCCTCTTCTGTGTATTTAAGCTTGCAGAGGCCAATGATTGGCTAGTGGTGCTGTGACTGACAGGCAAAAAAGGGTTAACCCCTTCCTCCATGTCAGGGAGCACGGACGCTTTTTCTCCCTCATCTCCAAGCCATTGTAAGGATTTGAACTTATGATCTTTAGATAAAAGGCTATTTTTTTTTAAATATTTTACTTAATATTAAAACTTTCAAAGTTTTATTCATTCATGTCTATTTTCCTGTAGAAGAAAAACTTGCCTGAGGGCAGTATCTTGTAGCTGTCTCCATCTATGGCCAGTCGCATCCCGTCTTTGCTCCAGTGTACTACAGGAGTGGGGAATCCAGATGCACTACACCCGATGACCACCGGGGACAGTCTGCTCACTAACAACTCTGTCGCCTCATCGGCAATGGAAGGTGGCACTGCAGAACATAACACACTTGCTACACCATAGCACTGTGATTCATTTTCTATAACAGAAGCTCAACAGAAGAATGCGTTTTGGTTTTTTTTTTTGCTTTATGAAGTCTTTCAGTTCAATTTTAGGGTGGGACGGTGGTGTAGTGGTTAGCACATCCAACTCACGGCAAGAAGGGCCTGGGTTTGAGTCCCGGGCTCGGTGAGGGCGTTTCTGTGTGGAGTTTGCACGTTTTCTCCGTGATTTCGTGGGTCTGATCCTTGTATTTTGGTTTCCTCCCACAGTCCAAAGACATACAAATTAGGTTAATTGGCTCTTCCAAATTGACCCTACGTGTGATTTTGAGTGTGAATGATTGTGTGTCTGTTGGCCCTGCGTTGGACTGGCGAGCTTGTTCGGGGTGTACCCTGCCTTTGCCCAGAGTCGGCTGTGATAAGCTCCAGCCTCCTCGAGACCCTAGTAGGATTAACCCCTTAACCCCCTGGTTTCATGAACGAATGAATGAATGAGTTAGTTTAAGTTTTAAAAGTTGCACAAGTAGTTTTATTTTTATTCTGTTTAGGTTTTTTTGTTGAGACATTTATTCATGGAGAGTTCAGGATGGAGAGTTTTGCAGTTTCACACTAACAAGTTCATTATTTCCATATACTTACATGCTAGAAGGCAATCAGACATATGATGTCTGTCACAACTTTACTGCATATATACTCATCACGCTTAGTCGAAGGATGGTAGGTGCTTACCATGTACCGTAAGCTGGATGGCTCGGCTATCTTGGCCTGCATCGTTGGATGCCACACACTCATACAACGCTGCGTCGTTTACTGTAGGTGCTATAATGACCACGGATCCTGATGACAGCTGTCTATTATTTAAAACATATAAAATACACTTCAACCGAAAATACACAAATAACATCAAATTCATACATATTAAGTACATCCTTTAGGGACTCAGTGAAAGAGGCAATAAAAGAGGAAGAAAACCTGGCTGAACCTGTACATATTCTGGTTCTGGTCTGTGTTGAGAGGACGAGCGTCCTTAGTCCATATGACAGTGGGTTTGGGGATGCCTGTGGCCTCACAGGATAGCGTGGTTTGAATGTTTACCGTCACTGTGACGTTAGTTGGACCCTCAGCAATTGATGGAGGCACTGAGGATTAAAAAAGTTTTAATCGCAGGAACCACGAGGTGCATATATTTATACACATCTAATATATAGATAGAGACACTGCCTAGAAGCGGAGCCTGGGTTTGCTTTTCATGCCTTTCCTTCCAGTATCACCTGTCTTGCTAGTTTAATTTTCCGTACAACTAGTTCATATTCTGTGAAGCTTGTGTTTTCAGTGTTTGCTCCATTTTTTTATTGTGCGCAAGTCTGAGTGGTGGTGAATGAGCCTCTATTTTTGGGTTTTAGTTACATTATTAATAATAAAACTGTTTTGTTTTAGCCTTATTGGGTTTCCTGTGGCAGGCACATGTGGACACCAGACAACCATCCAATCCATATTCCTCGGGAGCTCCACTATAAATCACCTCTAACCTTGTAGGCACACATTTACAGCACAGCAAACAAACATACTCTGCATTTTCAATCTCCCAGATACACATTTGGAAATGCTTATCATATTAGCCTGCCAAAACCCATAAAGAGCCAGCTTTTATCCACTTCCTACATAACTGTTGAAAGAATTTTGACAATATTCCTAACCGAAAATTCACTGCACAGAAAACATGTTGACATTTTGATATCAATGAATTTTGGTCTTAACAGCAGAAGTATAATGCACTCACCATACACTTGCAGGTCCAGTCTCTTGCGCTGGGTCCCTGCCTGGTTAGTGGCCATGCACAAGTAATTGCCTGTGTCGGATAACTGGGCAGAGTGGATATGCAGAGAGCCGTCCTCGGCAAACGTATACCTGTCCAGGGAACAATTGATTAAGAGTTAATGCATCTGACCTAAACGTAGTGAACTACTCCATCCCAGGGCGATGTGCAATGGATCTGTGGAGGTTTGCTACAAACCTGAGGTTGTTTCCAGCAAAAATGGAGCCATGTTTTCTCCATGTGACACGTGGAGCAGGGACCCCACCAACAATACACTCCAAAACCACTGGCTTGTTGATGTGAACAAAAATGGCCTGAGGACCTTCCTTTATAGTGGGGGCAACTGCAGAAAAATACACATGCAAGCATTTTCACAAAGGTACTTAACAGTAACAATAAACTTTTTAATAATTAAGGACAGCATCAATAATTCACTTAATTTTTATTTATTATTATAATATTGTACTATATTTTATATTCTGTTCAGAACCACAAAA
>JBCNYH010000022.1:11135571-11148195 GCA_039654325.1 Tandanus tandanus | reverse complement strand
TATATATATCAGAAATCAACTTAATCTATCAGAATAAATTGTTTTACGATCTAAGAAAAAATGAATTTACCTTTATGCCAATTGGCAGACTGGGGCTTGAACCCCCAACCTTCAGATCATTAACCCAGAGCCATAAAGTGTCCCATTAAAATACTAGGCATATTAAGTAAACATAAAATAAATTGAAAATAAGATTAAATTAGCCACAATATCTCTCTGAAACCAGTTATGTAAGTGTGAACGCCCCCTGCACCAGGCACGATGATATTAGTAAACATTGCCAGCTTGAGGCGAGAGCACGTTAAAACTGTTACCATACCAAAATGGCGGCCGTCAGCACAGACATGAACGGCGCGAGCAGTGAAATATCAGTACGTTTTAAGTAACTTTGTTAGGTTTCACCTTTTGATTTTGTGTACACTGAATATTAAAGGAAAAAGATGAGAAAATTTCCCAAGTGCTCAGCTTTTAGATACCCCAACCCCATGCTCAGACATTACCATACCTCATCAAGTCTGAGGAGCACACAGGCTTGTGGTCAAAAATGTTCTCTTAATTTTATGATCCTTCAGACTTTTATACACACTTGCCGGGGTAAAGTGACACAAGATTGGTCATTTCAAGGGAAGCGCTACATGTAGTTCACACAGGATAGGCTAGTTAGAGTGTCACCCTATGCATGGTCTACATGTATGCACATCTACATACTTTACTCACACTTTGACTACTGCTCACCATTTACACTGAGGTTGAAATGCCGTCTGGTTTCCCCAGCAACATTTCTAGCCATGCACGTGTAGCCGCCAGTATCTCCTAGCTCTGCATTATTGATCTGCAGGTAGCGACCACTGGATACCACACGCACCCGTGGAGACGCCTAAAACAAAGGTTGTACAGTGTATCATAAAACATATACAAAATGGTCAAGGCTACTTTATTTTAAATATTATACTGTATATTAGCTGGTTTATTACTAATACAGAAGCTGCTGGTTGATCCAAATGCATAAATAGTGTGTATACCTTCAGCGGAGCTCCATCTTTGAGCCAGGACAGGGTGGGGGGAGGTACAGCATTTGATCGGCACTCCAAAGTTACCTGCCTGTTCTGAAGCACTGATACGTCCTGGACATCACTCTCGCCTGCTATGTTGGGTGGAACTATGGACACAAAGATATATTTAAAGGAATGTGTTCGGGATTCCAACACCTGCCGAATACCATAATAAGGAATGTACCGTGGACTCGAACCAGGAACTCCTTGTCATCATCTCCAGCAGGGCTGGTTGCTAAACAGCTATACCTTCCAGTGTCCTCAACCTGCACGTTTCAGGAGACAGATACCCAATAGTCCAATCTAACTGAAATTTTCAGATTAACCTTTCCTCATGATGTAGATTCAAAAATATTTTTTCAATGGTAAATTTTAGACCAGGTATTGAAAAGTTTTCTAAAAAAAAAATAAAAAATCTGATGGTTTGACATGGAACGACCCTGGAACGGTTTACGACTGACCTGCGCAGAGGCGATCCGGAGCACTTCTCCTCCACGGAGGGTGCTCAGGGTGTCCACCTGAGGTAGCGGCCGACCGTCCTTTACCCAGGTGAGCGTGGGTGCAGGGATTCCTTCTGCCTCACAAATAAGTTCAAGGACGTTGTTCACCACCACGGATACCTCGGTGGGGAATCCTGAACCATTTATGCGTGGGGGGTCTGATAGATGAGCAAAGACAAGCAATAATTCATTGTGGCTTCAGTGTGAGAAGCGTTGATGTGCTTTTGTTCTCCTTCTAGCATTCATTTGAGTTAAAAAATAAACACATACTCAGTGTATGTATTACAGTTGGAATCAGGTTCAGCTAAACCTTGGATGTCATTTCCCAGAAAGGGTCATAGGGCGTCTGAAAAATATATGTCTCTGTATAGCGTTCATTCGATTATTCTTAGTAACCGCCCGGACAGGGCCGATATGCTTTAAATTGGACTACTGGTGTTAGATTTTGGAGGAAAAAGAACCAAATAAAATTTTAAACAATCTCTACACATCTCCCGTTGAGGCTAATTATGAACTGCCATAATGCAGACATCATGCTAACAGTGTTTATGCGTTATTTAGAATAACTGCTGATGTCCTGAGATTTCACTTGCAACAGCATCTAAAGTTTATACTACAGAAGCAAACTGCTGCCACACAGCTAAAAGAAAAGTGATCAGTATCACACTGTAATGTGAAAAGTTTATTTATTCATTTTTTTCCCCCTGAGTGCGCTCACGGACACCCATGGATTAGCTGGTGATCACTGTGAGTGACAGCGGAGCGTATGCCATCCCTCCCTCCATTGAGAGTTCGGCCAATTAGCCCCATGGAGTCCCGGTCGCGGACGGCTGAAGCATCAACCTGGATTCAAACTCGCAATCTCCACATTGATAGTCATGCACCTTGTCGATGCGCCACTCGGGAGCTCGTGTTTTTTCGATACTCATTGATTAATTAGCTACTCGTTACAGCTGTGGTGAACAGAAAAGCGTCTCAGAATGCACAGTACATCAAACCTTGATGCAGATGAGCTATAATACCATAATCAGGCTTCACTTCTTTCGGTCATGAACAGGAATCTGAGGCTTCAGTGGTCACAGAGTCACCGAAACTGGACAGTTGAAGATTGTAAAACACATTCTGATCTTCCTCCAATCATCAACTGCCCGGGTTTGGGTGTTATCACTTGCTTGTATTTATTTCTTTTACTTTCTCTCTCGGTTTCTCACCCAGGACTTTGAGGTTGAAGTGGCGCCTGGCTTCTCCAGCCTGGTTACGTGCGACACAGGTATAGCGTCCCGTGTGGTCCACCTGGATGTGGGAAATCTGCAAAGTGCTGTTGTGATTCAGCAGGGTGATGTGGGTATCCGCTGGCAAAGCAGCTCCCTCCTTCATCCAGGACAGGGATGGGTTTGGGGTTCCATCAGAGACGCACAACAGGGCAACCATGCTCCCCCTCACCAACGTCACATCATCAGTACTGCCTGCTCCATCCAGGCTGGGGGGAACTAGATACACAGATCCCAATACACATCATTAAATTTGGGCACGATTTTCTACTGGACTTTTTAAATATCCTTTGTTAATTTCTTATTTATAGGTGGTTTAAAATGATTCAGATAAGTAAACTTTTCTAAAAAAAAAGTACAGCTATCTCACCATACACTTGTAGGGTATAGTGTCTGTTGTCCACTCCAGCTCGGTTGGATGCCACACAAGTGTACGTGCCTCCATCAGAGACCTGAACGCGAGCAATGCTGACCAACACCAAGAATAGTTGGTAACAATCACACATACATGCTAGTACATGCCTGACTGATTTGTTTCATTCTATATTGTAGACCCTTTAATGATGTTACAGTGTAGAATAGTATGAATGTTGAATAGTATGATGACGCCAGAGTGCCAAACCAGCTTAGCGCATGTTTAGGTTTTCCATCTGGTCTGTTTGAGGTCAAGGTTTTTGGCAATTTATTTATTTTTGGACACTGTATTTTTTCACGACCTTCTGGGCCTTCTGATTAGCTGGGCTTTCCCAGCTGTCAGATGACCAATCAGAGCAGAGAAGGCATAAAGTGCGGAAAGACCATAAATGGGAGGAGGAAGCCAAACAGGCCGTCCTGCATGCGCACACACTCAAAATCATGGGTGGCATGGTGGCATAGTGGTTAGCACGTCTGCCTCACAGCAAGAAGGTGCTGTGTTCAAGTCCCGGGCACAGGCGTTTCTGTGTGGAGTTTGCATGTTATCCCCCTGCTTGCATAGGTTTTCTCTGGGTACTCCAGTTTCCTTCCACAGTCCAAAGACATGCACATTGGGCTACATGACTAGGGGAGAATGTGAGTGTGTATGGTTGTGTGATGGCCTTGCAATGGTCTGGCAAGCTATTCAGGGTGTACAGAGCTAAGTGCATGATAAATATATTCAGATAAAATAATTAAAATAATTACATTCTAAAACTAATTAATTGATATTTTAAGCAATTCTTTTACATTTGTAACTCATTAATAAACCATTTTGTTGACTGATTATTTGAAATGTGATTACCGGAGGACTCGCCCAGCAGACAGCGGGCGTATGTGAGAGGACACGGCCAGGGGTAGGCCATTTTTTAACCAGTTGAGTTGAGGTGGAGGAAATCCGCTGGCCATACATTCAATATTTACCGAGCTGTCTATGACTGTCGTTAACACCTCGGTTGCATCCCCATTACTCTCGATCATTGGAGGGACTAAGGACAGGAAACAGCTCATGAGATAACAAGGAAAAGGCGTCTCACTCTATATCGGTTACTGAGATTTTTTGTTATTAAAAGCAGAAAGCATACCATACCATACACATTAAGGTTAAAGATCCTGTCCTCCTCGCCAGCCTTGTTCGTGGCCACACATGTGTATTTGCCACTGTCGGTTGTGTGAGTAGCTGTTACTGTGAGGGTACTTCCATCAGGGCTGATTCTGCAGAAAGAAAATGAACACAGACATGCTATACTGTGATAAAGAAATTTATACCTAGCTTCATACCTTTATATCATTATCAGCTCAGCCAAAGTGCATCAGCTGATAAAGACACCCTGAAGTACAGGTTGTCAAAACGTTGTGCTATGCCATCATTAAGACTTAATAACTTGCCTTTTTAAGATATTATGTCATTATTTTGAGGAATCATTAATGTCAGCGTAAGAGGTAGGAGTGAAATCTTCCACTAAGACTTGCATTAATTTAATTAGCAATCATTAGCTGAATATTTGTAAATAAAATACCATTAATGTCTGGCTTACATTCGACCTGAGAACCAACATATAAAATGATAACTACAAATACTACAAGCTAATACTTAATAAATTATGACTATATATTTGGATGTAAAAAAAAATAAATAAATAAATAAAAAATTGGTTGAAATAATGAGATAATTTGATACTTGATGCTGAATAAAAATGTGTTGAGTTTTATAGCAGAATATATCAAAGTAATGAGATATTCAGTAAAGATAACATCAAAATACTGATATACAATGAAACAATAAGATATTATTCAAAACATCAACATAGTATCTTGAGCACTCAGAGAGCGCAAACCTCCACCAAGCCCAGCAAACCCCCATAATAACCAAAGTGTCAAAAAATTTACCTATCAGTGTACAATAATCTTTAAAAGAATTCCTGGATCCAGAATTTGATCCAGATCATCTAATAAAGTCTTCCTTGTACGAATCCCTGCCTCTGGTAGCAACTGAATGAAAATCTCAGATCTCTAGATCGTGAGTAACTAGAGGGGAACTCAAAGTGCAGGGTACCTACAGCAGGCATTAATGGACTATGGAGATAAGTGCATTAATGAACTTCTGATTAATGATTAATGAAAATCTGCCCAGGGCTGCAGGTTTTATTATAACTTGGCATAGATATAATGAAATGTCTCCCCCTAGTGGGCATCTGATGAACATTTCGCACCAGGGTAAAGATTGGTAGCCTTTTTGAACTTGAACCCATGCAAGCATCACCTTCAAAATGCAATGGTTTTATTACTTGTACCACACACTTCCTTAAAAATATTCGAATCCGACAATAACTTTTTGAGTTATACTGCATATAAACAAATAGACAAACTAACAAACAAACAAACCAACACAGCAAACATAACCTCCTGGCACGGGTGCTAATCTTGAGGTATTAATTCACAGTAACATAACATAGCATTTAAAAATAATACAATACTTAAAAACAAATGACATAACCCTTAACACTTCAGACCTTAGAGTTCAGGGTCAATTGACAGCTTCTTTAGACACTAGACACACCTTTAGACTTTAGACACACCTGATATTCTCGAGGCCAGTTTGGTTCAGAGCTTTCCCATCCTTTAGCCACTGAATTGTAGGAACTGGAGTCCCTTTTGCATGGCACACCAACTGAATGCTATCGTTCAGTAGAACACTCATCTCACTTGGCATTTCAGACCCTGTGATGCTGGGTGGCACTAGAGTGCAAAAAGAAGAGCATCCCTTATCTAAAGAAGTGAATTTTACTCTTAAAATTGTAGCCATATAGTCTTCTAGCCTGTATTTTACCCTGGATAGTAAGATGGTAGCTCTTGTGGGCTTTGCCTTCAACGTTAGAGGCCAGGCAGGTGTAAGTGCCACTGTCAGAGAGCTGTGAGCGAGCAATCTGCAGCTTCCCACCTCCTGACAGGATGTGCATCTCCAGCGAGTCGGAATTCTCTAGAAACAGAATGGTTTAGAGAACAGCAGTAGTGATCATTGGGTTCTTTGGCAACTCCCATTAAAGGTCAGCTGATTTAGGTGTTTAGGCACTGCGGCGGTTCTCACCGATTACTCTGCCATTCTTTAGCCAGGTTAGGCTGGGATGCGGGATACCTGTGGCGTCACAGGCGAAGGTGACTGGATTACTGATGGTCTCCACTACGTCTTCCTCTGCAGGGCCATCTATACTTGGAGGCACTGATCACACACACATGGTCCAGACTTTATTAGCATCCATAACTGCTTCAAACTGGATATGCATACACACTCAATACACGTCGAGATCTTTGATTTATGTTTTATATCAAATATCAGAACGGGGGAGGGGTGTGATAGCAGTGACGTCGGAAACTGCTGACTGTCTGAGATTTTCACACACAGCAGTCTCTACGATGGACAGTGTTGAGGTATGACTTGTTAATGGGAGTCGGTAAATGGAAAATGGACTGGTTTAAAGTGAGTTGAAGGCCACTGTAACTCAATAAAAACACTTTTTACAAACATGGTGAGCAGAAAAGCATAGAAACATAGCAGCAGAAGATTGACTGTTTTTGTGTGGAGTTTGCATGTTTTCTCAGTGCTTGTGTGCGTTTCCTCCAGGTACTCTGGATTCCACCTGGTTCAGAAACATGCCCATAAGACTAATCGGCTGTTCCATACTCCCCTAGGTTTGAGTGTGTGTGTATGTGTGTGTTTGTGCGTGTTGTCCTGCACTGGATTGGTGAGCTGTTCAGGGTGTACCCCGCCTTTGCCCAGACATGGCTGAGATAGGCTTCAGCCTCTCCGGGACCCTAGTAGGAATAAGCGGTTCATGAACCAATGAACACAGAAGCACATTTTCTTGCCATAACATTTAGCCATACATCACAATTCAGGCAGGCATACATGTGTTAGGAAGACTCTTTTCTAACCATAGATGTTAAGATGAAAGTTCTTGTCCACTTGGCCTGCTATGTTGCTCGCTTTGCAGACATATAGGCCGGTATCGGACACCTGAAACACAGAGCAGACTCATGAATTTGGGAAACCTTGCGATCATATTTTGGTACATCCTTACACTCAAAAACAGACCCCCACACCTCGGCGCCTTTAATTTCCAGAGCTTGCCCATCAGCGAGGATGAGCAGGTTGGCGGTCTCAGTGACAAGACGTCCGTTCTTGTACCAGGTGATTGTCGGTGGGGGGACGGCGTTGGACTGGCATTCCAGTGTAACCGAGTTCCCTGCGCGCACACTGATCACTACGGGAGAGTCGCCACTGCTGTCCCTGATACTGGGAGGAACTGAAGGATAGAAGAAAAATTCCCAGTTTGATATTTCTATACCTTTAATGATAGGAATCTGCATTTCTTGCATGCGCCGACTGACCAAAAACTGTGAGGAAGATGATCTTATGAGCCTCTCCTGCTGGGTTGATGGCCACGCAACTGTACTTCCCCCCATCAGACATTTTAGCTTTCAGGATCTGTAATGTACGTCCACCTGTAACCACAAGGCGACAGGGAAATGAATACTCGTAATACACACAAAATAAAAAAGGTGCACAAACTTAAAAACAGGCTGTATTTTGGGGTTTGGGTATATATTTCTACATGTGTACGTTTCTACCTGGCATGATGAGCGCATTGCTGTTGCCCTCGACAGATTTCCTGTCTTTCAGCCAGCTCAGCGTAGGGGGAGGGAAGCCGGTGGCCTCGCAGCTCAGAGTCACAAAACTGTTCACTACTACAGTTGCATTTTCTTCATTTACACCCACTATCGAGGGAGGAACTGGAGCAACACAAGCATCAGTTTCATCACATAAATATTCATTTTTTAAAATATATTTAATCTGACAACATGAAAACATGTACCAAAAAACCTCACCATGAACATTCAGGCTAAAGTATTTCTCAGCACTTCCGGCTACATTTTCAGCCACGCACACATATCGCCCTGTGTCGGTCACCTGCGCATTCAAAATCTGAAACACACACACACACACACACACATACATACACAGAACTATAGCAACACTCTTCGATACAAAATGTATGTGTGGAAAACCTTTTACATTTTCGTCTGTACAGGTTTCTGCACCGCAAAACGAGTCTTGGGTAGCAAGGTACCAGTAGTCCGTTCAGAGATATTCACTCACTCATTTCCAAACCGCTTAATCCTATTAGGGTCGCGGGAAGGTTGGAGATTATCTCAGCCAACACTGGGTGAAAACCAGAGTACACCCTGAATACCTCACCAGAACATCGCAGGGCAGCACACACACACAACCCTTCACACTCACATTCACACCTAGGGGCAATTTGGAAAAGCTTATTAGCCTAATGTGCATGTCTTTGGACTGTGGAAGGAAACTGGAGTACCCAGAGGAAACCCACACAAGCCCAGGGAGAACATGCAAACTCCACACAGAAACGTCCCGAGCCCAGGACTCGAACCCAGGACCTTCTTGCTGTGAGGCGGACAGGCTAACCATTTAAGGACGAGCTACGCATTTGGCAGACACCCTTATCCAGCGCGACTTACATTTCCCATCGTTTATACAACTTGAACAGCTGATGATTAAAGGCCTTGCTTAATGGCCCAACAGTGGCAGCTTGGTGGCACTGAGGTTCAAGTTCCAGGCTCGGCTGTTTCTGTGGAGTTTGCATGTCCACCTCGTGCTTGCATGGGTTTCCTCTAGGTTCTCTCCTACAGTCTAAAAACATGGACTTACTGGCTGTTCCAAATTGTCCCTAGGTGTGAGTGCAAATGTGTGTGCGTGTGTGTGTGTGTGTGTGTGTGTTGACCCTGTGATGGTCTGATGAGCTCTCTGATGATGAGGGTGTACCCCTCCTTTGCTCAGTGTTGGCTGAGGTGGACTCCAGCCACCCCGTGACCCTCATATCCATGTTTTTGGAGAAGAAAACCAGAGTACTCGGAGGAAACCCACGCAAGCATGTTGAGGACACGCAAACTCCACACAGAAACACCCGAGCCCGGGACTTGAACCCAGGATCTTCTTGCTGTGAGGCGGATGTACTAACCACTAACCCACCATGCAACCCATACCGAAACTCAACATATTATATGATAGAGAAAATCAGGAACCTTGGTACTGAACAGTACGGACAATCAAGATCCTTGTATCAAAAGATTCAAAATTTCGAGATCTTTTTAATCAGGTGATGCTGAGAATCCAGAGGCATGATTTCTTGTTCATGTCTCATTGTGCGTCTCACCTGCAGTGTCCTGCCGTTGGACAGCAGGCTGTGTGCTCGGTCTGGAATTAAAAGTAGGCCATCTTTGAGCCAGCTGATTTTAGGAGTAGGGCTTCCATCTACATGGCACTCCAGCAGTGTGGACTTATTCACCAAGACTGTGACATCATCAGGAACGTCTCGATCAGCTCCACGGATAGAGGGAGGCACTAAAATACAGAAACACACACACACACACATGCACCAATCACTAATGGATGCTAACAACCAATAAATAAAGAGTGTCGACATACTGCTTCATCCTATTTCCAAGAACTACCTACACAAGACTCTAACATCATACTGGACTGAGTCTTCTCCAGCCTCGTTGACAGCCACACATGTATACCGTCCAGAGTCTTCACTTCGAACTCGTGGGATCTGTAGCACTCTACCTCCTGTGCATGACACACACACACAAAATTAATTCTCTGACCAATCAGAAAAGAGTATTTAACAAGCACAACCCAGCTTTAACGCATATTTACCAGGTAAAATGAGCACCCTGCTGCTCGAGGTGAGCGGCTGTCCATCTTTGTACCAGGTGAGAGTGGGAGGTGGTACAGCGTTGGTCTCACAGTACAGCGAGATGGGATTGTTCAGAATGACATCCTTCACTTCGCCAGCGGAGACGATGCCAGAGCCAGACTCTCCATTTCTCTGGAATCTAGGAGGAACTGAGAGAACAGAAATTGTCATCTATGATTCAGTAGCAGGCTATGTTCACCAATAATGAGGTTTTTTGGGGTTTTTTTTTCAGTTGCAGGGCGAGGCTTTTGACAAGAAAGACTCCATTCGATTTTGGAGATGATCTGGATCAAATTCTGGATCCTGGAGTTTTTTAAAGGATTCTTTAACACTGTGAGATAGAATGTTCACAGCAGGTCCAGCAGGGGGTGCATCAAAAAGTGATGAACAGATTTTCATGAAATTTCTACCAGAAGTGGAACTCTGGACAAGGAAGATTTTCAAGGAATTTTTCTTTTTTTTTTTTACTCGGCACAGGTTTGCGCTCTCTGCGTGCTCTTATTTGAAAGCCTGATATTTTAAGTCATACGTTTGCAGAAATTCTCTCATGTTAACGAAAGCACGTCCCTACTTTTAACCCTTAACCCAGGAGTTCTCAAATATGGGGTTGTGATGTGCATGTGGTCTCCTGAGATGTGTATGGGGTCACAGGAGCTTTATCAGCAAGAGTGTATTGTACCTTTATGCTCATTAACCCGATTTATGTCACAGTTTAAAATAATTAAAACACGTTGTATTAGGAGGGGGCAGTGTGGAGATAGCATGTTCTCCCTGTGCTTGTGTGGGTTTCCTCAGTGCACTCCGGTTTCCTCCCACAGTCCAAAGACATGCACGTTAGGCTAACTGGCTGTTCCAAATTGACCCTAGGTGAGTGTGAGTATGAATGTTTGTGTGTGTGTGCTGTCCTGATATGGTCTGGCGAGCTGTTCAGAGTGTACCCTGCCTTCGCCCAGTGTCGGCTGAGATAGACACCAGCCTCCCTGCAAAATCAATGGGATTAAACGGTTCGGCAAATGAGTGAGTGAGTGAGTGAGTGAGTGTGTTCGGAGAGACTTTGAACCCTAGCAATAGCTGAAATAATAATCAAATGAAAAAATCAGCCACTAGAGGGAGCCATACCAATATTATAAAAGAATATGCTGAGGTGATATTTTGGGGAATGAATGCACCAGGGTGTGTGAAGTAGAAAATCTGGAGTGTGTGAAGCCCTTTTCACCTTGTATATTTACATCAAAGTCCTTTTCATCCTCGCCTGCAATGTTGGTAGCGACACAGGTGTAGCGGCCCGTATCAGACACCTGGGCCTGCTTTATCTGAACTATCCGACCATTAGGTGTTACTGTGATGCGCCCCTCTGCCTTAAGGATCTAAAGAGAAACGGAAAGTCATCTGATTGTCACAATGCACAAAAGTCCATTTGTGTGTGTGTGTGTGTGTGTGTGTGTGTGTGTGTGTGTGTGTGTGTGTGTGTGTGTGTGTGTGTGTGTGTGTTTGACCTGGCCATCCTTGTACCAGTGTAGAGTAGGGACTGGAATTGCTTGCGCTTCACACTCAAGCGTCAGTGTGTTGTTGACTTTAATTTTGATCTCTTTCGGAGCAAAGCCTTCTCCTTGGATGTTGTCCTTACTGATCACAGGTGGAACTTTTTTTTTTTGGACAGAAGAACACACGCCAATTAAAGTGCGAACACTCAGACCCAGCAGCACCCTGAACCACAACACCTGAACCTAAACCCTAATACTCACTATAAACTTTGACCTCATAGTTCTTCAGGCTCTCCCCAGCCTCGTTGGTGGCCACACACGTGTATCTCCCAGCATCCTCTTCTTGTGCATTCAGGATCTGAAGTGTGCGTCCACCTGTCCGGAAAATCAGCATCTTTAATATCATATATAATCTCAGTGTAATATCTTAACTTAAAAGATTCAACATGGATACTGTTTTAGGTTTAGTGGACTTTTATTTATTCTATGTGGAATATAGATGTATGTAAAGTAAGACTGGCCCATGTATGAAAACCGTAACTAAACTGGTGTTGCTACAATACATGTATTTTGGTACCTGGCAGTACCCGGACATTACGGCTGGACTCGAAAGGTGTGCCGTCTTTGAGCCAGGTGATGATGGCAGGGGGGTAGGACTGAGCTTCACACACCAGAGATGTGGGGCTGTTCAGAGTCACAGTCACCTCCTCAGAAGATCCCTCGGGCCCAGAGCCAGTGATTGTCGGGGTAACTGTAAGACATGGACATGAGTGTGAAGGCTCAAGGGAAAAAATCCTTCACATGATAGTTGGCATATGATAATTAAAAAAAACGACAACATATATTACTATGTATTAATCCACAGTATTCATTTATTTGCTAAAATCCTACTAGGGTCACGGAGCCTATAACAGATGACTGTGGAAGAAGTTGGGGTGCACCCTGAACAGCTCACCAGTCCATCGCAGGACTAACACACACACACACAACCATTCGCGCTCACACTTTTAGTAACCTTTAGTAACCTTTTCCAGTTTTTAATGCCAGAAGTATTAAATATAACATATATAACATCATAT
>JBCNYH010000022.1:11109041-11133212 GCA_039654325.1 Tandanus tandanus | reverse complement strand
TACACTGTTCTAAACAGACACACACACATAGACGTACCAAGGACGTTGAGATTAAAGTGTACACTCCTGTCTCCAGCACTATTGGAAGCCAGGCAGCTGTACCTGCCCGTGTCGACCACTTCAGCTTCGTTGATATGAAGGAAGCGCCCGTGTGACATCACCTGCACTCGGTCCTCCCCCAACACCGGCTGACCATCTTTTAACCAGGTGATCTCGGGCACTGGGTTCCCTAAGCAGCACCAAAGCTGAGAGGTCAATACGGAAGTAATGTGAAAGCGACAACCTTAAAGGCCTCAGATATTTTTATTTAGTCCTCAAATAAAGGTGTGCGTGGGTGACATACCGGTGACCTCACAAGTCAGAGTGATGTTCTGCCCCTCCTTTACTCTGACGTCTTGTATCCCAACCCCGTTCACGATGTTTGGAGGAACTAATGGAAAAGAAACCAAATTTTAAAATACGGTATGATCTATTAACAATGTAAAAAAAAATAAAAATTATTTAATGAATTAAAAACATGCAGAGTGTCCTGTTACCCAAGACATCCAAGTCAAAGTTCTTCCTGTCCTCTCCAGCAGCATTGGATACGATACACGTGTACCTTCCAGCGTCCTCTGCTGCGGCATGCATCAAACGCAGGCTCCGCCCACCTGGGACGACCAAAAATAAATCAAGTCACACATAGTCACACATGAAGCTGACCATAACTTAGAATCTGGACATTCTCTTCAACCCATATACAATACCACCATATTCACGCCTGAATGGGAGCCTTACACCAAATTTGGTGATCCGACATCATTTCCCTTCAAAGTTATCTTCAAAGTTGCGCACTATCGCAACATGCCAGACTGACGGAGGGAACCCACTTCTATAGCCACCTCTCCGCTCACCTACGGGTTGATAACCTGAAAAGCTAGCAAAATTTAAAAGTAGCATGTCTTCAGGGCTCCGGCTATACCCTCTCCTGACCTCAGAATGGCTGCGCCGCCCCCCCATATTCCCACAACAACCCCCCCAACACGCACAAGCTCCACTCTAACTGCTGGTTCATGCATGGTAGGGTCACGCACGAGCAGAGAGACGCCACAGATGATTTTTCGGACCTTTTCAGAACTCATAAGTTATTGAATGCTGTCGGGATGTGAAAACATCTACACTAATATGACAGCTTGTTTATACAGCTAAAAACTTTTTTTTTTATTATATATATTTTTTTAATTCTGCAGTGGGTGGAGATAGTTAATACTTTCTGAAATAAAATTCAAAGCTAGTAAATTCTGATAGCAACAAGAAGTGAAAAAGTAGAAGAAAAAGTGATGTGTAGAAAAAAACCCCTGCATTTTTAATTCAATAAGGTCAAAGAACGACGTCCCTGTTGGAGAGCATATGGTCCTGCTGAACGTAACCGTAATCTTAAAGATCCCGTCTCGGCGGAGCTCAATCTGTTGAACAAATGACTTCTACCTGAAACTTTCACCTCTGTTTCATTCTGTCTCCGCACCAGTGTCTTGATTGTTTTATGGAATACGGGAGACTTTGACAAGACAGCTGTCTAAACAAGAAGCTTCACCTGCCCACGCAAATCAGTCGCTTTCACTCTCACTTTAAACCCAGTAATTATCAGCGGCGAGAACGATCACTTGAGAAAACAACATGTCTGTACGGAGCTTGTTGAGTCTTCCCTTCAGTCTGTACATATGAAGTTTACTGACCACCGCTTAGTGCTGCTTGAAGCTGAGCTTTGACTTCCTCCCAACATTTTCCTGTGTGGTTTATGACGTCTGGATCAGCCCCCATTTCTGACCTGTTCCAATCATAATAACTTCTGCACCACTGTTTATCTTTTCAGTTCTCCCTTTCATACTGTTGAATTTGGCTGTTCGTACCGATACGCTCGTTCCAAGATGTAACGTATGATTCATAATGTCTGGCTAGCCTCGGGCAGCATGCGAGCACATGGACTTTACAAAGATGGGGCTGGACGTAGCAGCAGCTGATACCTGAGATGACCCGGACAGAACCGGATGAGCTGATTGGATGGCCGTCTTTCAACCAGGTGATGACAGGAAGTGGGATGCCGGAGGTCTCGCACGTGAGGGCAACTGGATTTCTCACCACTACTGTCATGTTCTCAGTTTCCTGTGTGTTCCCACTAATGCTAGGAGGAACTACAAACACACAAAATCATCGTATGCAAATAGATAATTAACTTACTTCCAAATTAGCCTTAAAAAAATGGGGGCTTCACTTTTAGGGGTTTTTTGTACACATACTCGCTCACCATGGATAGTGACGTCATGTTTGCTCTCATCCTGTCCAGCAACGTTGACAGCGATGCAGGTGTATCGGCCAGTGTGGACCACCTGAGCGTCTCTGATTCGGATGAGTCGGCCATCGCTGAGAATCTGAACAGATACTGTTCCCAGAGGCCGGCCGTCTTTCAGCCAGGTGATTGCAGGCCTGGGCACGCCATCAGCCTCACATTGGAGAGTGATGTCTCCACCCCGTACCACTGTCACATCGCCTTTCCCGTTGCCTGAGGAGCTAATGGAGGGACGAACTGAAAGCGAAAGGAAAAGAAAGCTATAGGACAGACTGACACTAAGATCCCACTCAGTCCTTTCAGTTACTTACAGTCATGTAAAAAATAAATGCGTCCCATGTGCCTATTTGAGCAAGCAAACATTTTACCCTATTGATTACAGTGTCTACAGATCAAGATGTCTTACTTCAGCAAAACTTTAAGGAAAATTAACTTGTGGCCCCAGACTCAAAGGTATCCACAACCAACTTTTTGCTTGGGGTCTAAGAGAGCTTTTTAGACCTTGGCATGATGGCACCACACACTTCAACAGCAATGAGACAGTTCTACAGTGGCATCTAATCTGGTACACCTAATCCAAATTGTATGGACTTGAAAGTGAGATAAATGTAAGGGTGCACTTATTTTTCCTTAAAGGTCAGATATTATACCCATTTTCACACATTTTTTATTTAGGATTTTTTTATTTCTCTTTGGAAGGCACGGCGACTGGGGTGAAGATACGCCAATCATTGATTCCAGATAGATTTGGTCTGCATTTCGTCCACATTTACGGCAACAGCTGCATGTCTGGGCTTCACTAAGTCAAGAAATTCAGCTGGTTTGGGTAGTACTGTGCTGTGCAGGTAAGAGGTGTACCATAGACTTGCAGGCTGTACTCCTTGACAGCAGTGCCGGTGGCACTGGAAGCCTGGCAGGTGTAGGATGCGGCATCGGCCCTCTCTGCGCTGGTGATCTGCAGCTGACGTCCTCCGGACAACACACGGACACGCGAGTCTGCCTTCAGCTCCGAGCCTACGAACAGATTTCAAAAATCATAGAAAAATCTGAGACTTCTAAAAAGGTTAAGTGATGATAATAAAAAATGATGATGATGATGATGATGATGATGAGCTTGCCATTTTTCTTCCAGGTGAGGCTGGGAGGAGGGATGCCACTGGACTCACAGACCAAAGTAACGAGGCCGCCCACTGTCACCGTCAGAGGAGACACTTCGTCCGAGCCGCGGATACTCGGCGGAACTGAATGTGTGAAAGATAAAAAGTATGTATCCATCTTTGATTCAAATTAGTGTTTTAATTCACAACCTGCAGATTTATCCTAGAAATGCACATCATTTATAATGTAAAATACACTTTTTTTCTCTTGAATTTAGGAGTCACCAATTCCCACCTGTCACATATGCTTCCTTCACCACCAACTAGGGACAGCGGAGGCAATCACGTGCTCCTTTGAGGCTCTTAATGCAAGCTGACCTAAGTGGAACTAATGTAGAATCTTTTTTTTTTATTTTCTTACTGAGGTTTAAATGACTATTATCTATGCTGAGCAAACTAATGAGCTTTTTGTGCGCCCTTAATTTACATGATTAGCCACTCTGCACCACATCTGGCCACGCCCCATTAAATCATCTTTAACAGAAGCAAGCGTGTTACCAGCTAAAACTCTCGCCGTGTGTAAACACTCTGACAGAGACTTACCCCACACATTAAGATTGTAGTTCTTTTCTGTTTTTCCTGCCACGTTCGTGGCCTCGCACGTGTACCTGCCCGTGTCCTGTATCTGAGCGCTCGTAATCTGCACACACAAATCATTTTCATAAATGATTAATAAACACTAGTAAAAATATGCTGAAAGCAATAACATGTACTCCAGTATATCTAAAGTGTAGCTCAGAGATCATGACTTTCACTACAATCTGCACATTATGATCTTTCAGCCGGTTCAGCACTAGTAGCTTGTTTCACACCCGTAGCACACTGCCATCCTCGGACACACTCAATCCCGGCTTCCTGTAGAGCGGCCGTCCATCTTTACGCCAGCTCAAAGTGGGAGGGGGAATGGCGTCACTCTTGCAATGCAGCTCCACCGAGCGGCCAATCAGGACCGTGCTGTTCACTTCTTCACCCATGATGTTGGGGGGAACTACAGCAAAAACCACCACCACATAAAGACATGTAGACATTATTCATGAATATGATGCCACTCTGTGTAATATCTTTTGTTGTCTGTGACTTCAGAATGTTTAGCCCATTAAGCAAGGGGGGACAAGAATGTATCAACGAAATCTGCTCTGATTCGTCAAATTGAGTCGTATCTTATAACGGTGGGCGATATGATGAAAATATATTTCGCGATACTTGAGGACGATACATGATATCCATCATGATATACAGATAGGCGTTCTAACAAGCTGGCAGCAAAATATTGGTAAGGCATTAAAAATATCTTTAAAATAAATAGTTTTATGAGACTTTTATTATCCTGATGGTGAAAAGGAGGAATAAACTGATCACGATACTGATGTTGGAGACAGTGGCGTAGTGGTTAGCACGTCCGCCTCACAGCAAGAAGGTCCTGGTTACGAGTCCGGATCTCGGCAAGGGTGTGTCTGTGTAAAGTTTGCATGTTCCCCCAGTGCTTGCGTGGGTTTTCTCCAGGTACTCCGGTTTCCTCCCACAGTTCAAAGACCTGCACATTAGGGTAATTGGATATTGCTCTATTACATTAGGGTAATATTGGAACCACTTAATCCTACTAGGGTCACATGGAGGTTATGGCCTATCTCAGCCGACTGTGGCAAAGACCAGGTACACCCTGAACAGTTTGCCAGTCCATCGCAGTGCCAACACACACACTCACACCCATACCTAGAAGCAATTTGGAACAGCCAGTTAACCTAATGTGCATGTCTTTGGACTGTGGGAGGAAACCGGCGTACCCTGAGGAAACCCATTCAAGCACAGAGAGAACATGCAAACTCCACACAGAAACACCTTTGGACTCAAACCCAGGATCTTCTTGCTGTGAGGCGGACATGCTTACCACTACTCCACCGTGCCGCCGTTATGAAACAGAAAGTGAAATTTTTGGTGTAAACTGGGGAAACTTCAGACAGATTTTGACAAAGAAGAAAAGAAGGAGGAGGAGGAGCTCACCGTAGACATGCAGATCAAACTCTTTCTGTTGTTCTCCGCCAGCATTCACCGCCACACAGGTGTAGCGGCCCGCATCGCTGACCTGAGCACTCCTGAAAGACAGTACCCTGCCTCTGGCCAACAGCTACACACACACACACACACACACACACACACACACACACACACACACACACACATACCAGTCAAACACATAACTGCACATAATAAATCACTGACAGAACAGTAGATGTTATTGTTTATACCATAGTCAGTGATAAGACTGTAAGTAAGATTAATCTGATTCATTTGTATTATACTAGGGAGGGACTAATAAGTCCTTGGGCCCTGGAGAGGAACCTAAGCAGGACTCTATCCTTACCCATTATGCATAAACCTATGCATAGAACCTTGCAGTAACGAGCATACGTTATTATTTTAATATTCTGTGCATCCAGTCTGAGGTTTTTTTGTCCTCAAAAGCATATCCAAGAAATTATTTAAAAAGTTCTGCTGCTCACTGGCCAGCAGTGAAAATGTGGTTTAGTCTCATTAGGACTGAAGGTGTTTTTTTTTGTTGTTGTTTATGGGGTATATCAAGTATACATGAACTACAGTGGTAGTAGGGCAGTGGTGGCTTAGTGGTTAAGGTGATGGGTTACTAATCCAGAGGGCAGCGGTTCAATCCCCACTATCACCAGTGTTGGGCCCCTGAGCAAGGCCCTTAACCCTCAATTGCTCAGTTGTAAAAATTGATAATTGTCGCTCTGGACAAGAGCTTCTGCCAAATGCTGTAAATGTAAATGTACAGTGTTTTCTCTTGAAAATAAATCGAGTTCAGCCAAGATTTCATTCCGAAACCACGCGATTTCTGGAGATAGAAGCATAATACCCACGCCATCTGGTGGTGAGAGTGTAGAACTGACATCAATCAAGATGGCGACCAACAACACAGACACAGATGCTACAAACAGTAAAAAATCTGTAATTTTTATTAAATAAATAATTGTTTTTATGATTTAGGGTGTGCAATTTGATTGCTAAAGTGATACGAAGCAAATGTGAATCAAATATGCGTTATTTTTCTGAATAAGGAATACTAAGCCTGTGGGCCAGGATGATCTTGCTGGGAAACATTTGTATTCAGCAGAGGTAATAATATTTTTATATGTGCTTTATGAAATACCTTCTATACAGTAAATAAAAATAATTATGCTCCAAAATTCAATATAACGGAACTTAATTCAGGTTTATTTAGGTTTTTCCATATCAGGTCTGTTTCCCTTTCACCTAGTATGCATTTATGGTTATTTAAACCTACCGATGACCGTTCTGTATTTATTTCAGAATCTGTGTCTTTACATCCATTGGCTTGTACTTGGCTCTGTACTGACCAGGGCCCCTATTCATACTCACAGTACATCTCCCTGACTAGAGTGCTTTAAACAGAAAAGTTTGGGGTCATTTACCTGGATACCATTGGAGGAGCCGGAGACAGGGCTGCCGTCTTTGAGCCACGTGAGACTGGGCGCAGGTAGACCTGAAGCTTCACACTCCAACCTGACAGGATCATTGACCACCACAGTCACCATTCCACCATTACTGGAAATGGAGGGTGGCACTGAAAGGACAGAAGAAACACGTGAGATAAATACAGGAATATGTATGTAACAGTACAAACGGAACAGCAAAACTGGGTAGGCTTAAAAGTATAAAGAACATGAGCACGAGGAGAGCGCAAACCTCCACCAAGCTGGGGGGAAAAAATACAGTAAATTCAGCCTGTTATAATACCGCAAAAGTCCTATCTCACAATGTTAAAGAATCTTTTACAAAATTCCTGGATCCAGAATTTGATCCGGATCATCTCCAAACTCTAATAGAGCCTTCCTTCTTCCACTGTTGTGTTCCGCTCAAAGCTATATTCAAACCCTGCAATTACAGAAACACTGGAAATAATCCTGCACATCATACTCACCATAAACCTGGAGGCCGAGTGTGAGTTCTGCTGTGCCAGCCACGTTGACTGCTACACACTTGTAGAGCCCAGCGTCGGACACCTGAGCGCGGTCGATCTCTAGAACCTGACCTCGCTTTAGGATGCTCACTCCTGCTGCGTTGGTCAGCGGCCGGCTGTCCTTATACCATGTCACAGCTGCAGTGCGCAGGAAAAACAGCATCAACATGATTTTATTTAACATTCAACGACGAGATGGTCAAAAAAAAATTTACTTATAGAATAAGTAATAATCAAAATCTGACCTGGAACAGGACTTCCTGTGGCTTTACACTGCAGCTGTATTTGGTATCCAGCCAGGATGGTTTGATTGACACTTTCTCCAGGAACGTGAATAATTGGAGGCTCTGTAGAACAGCAAAATGATCAGCTATTAAACATGGAGTGGCTATTTAAGGCTTAGAGATTTAAGGCTTATAACATGTCCTACCATGCACGCTGAGGCGAATGTTCTGCTGTGCTTCTCCTGCAGCGTTGGTTGCCACACAGGTGTATTTACCTGCATCCTCTGCTCTGGCCGCCTTGATATGTAGAGTTCGACCTCCAGTTTCCAGCTTAATTACAGAAACAGAGGACTAAAAATATATAGAAATACAAACTAGAAGTACTCGGAGAGTGTAAACCTCCGCCAAGACAATTTTTTTAACCAGAGTACACAGCACCCTCGACTGGCCATGCTGTAATACTACACTTTCAAACTAGTTCACAATGATAAAAAACCTTTAAAAAATTCCTGGATCCAGAATTCCCAAAATCGAATGGCGTGTTACTTGGGCTACACTCCACCCCTCCAAACATTTGTCAAAATCTGTTCATCAATTTTTGGGTAAAGTTGCTAATAAACAAACAAACAAACCAACGCTGACAGAAACATAACCTTCTTGGTGGAGGTAATGATATAAATGTCTGTGAACCCTGTATATACACACACACACACACACAGACACACCCACACACTCCAGTTTACTGAGACGAACAGTGGGACGAATTTGGCAAGACATCTAAATACCTTCAGTAAGACCTGAGTGGAGTCAACAGGACGGCCATCTTTGAGCCAGGTAATGCTGGGAGCTGGAATGCCGCTGACCACACACTGAAGACTCACCGGATTGTGCAGCACCACTGAGCGTTCAGTAGGACCACTAGAACGGATCGATGGAGGAACTAAAAAGAAAGAAAGAAAGAAAGAAAGAAAAAAAGAAAGAAACCGCCATAATTAAATACTATACAAAAACAGAACTTGTTTGGATTGTGGTTACTGGATAGAAAATATAATATGAGGTCATGGATTGTCCACCCATTGATGATCTAAAGCCAATCCCAACTGATTCTGGGTGAGAGGTGTGGTGCGCACTTAACAGGTCCTCAATCTATCACAGGGCTAACACCATTCTTACCATGGACCGTAACTTTAAAATCTCCTTCCTGCTCTCCTGCTTCGTTTGTGGCCACACACTGGAACAGCGCAGTGTCCGAAACCTTGGCACGCGAGATAACCAGACGATGGCCATTCGCCAAAATCCTCACTCCGTCCCCCTGCCTTACGGGCTCACTGTCCTTCAGCCACCTACAATGAGGGAAGTTATGCAAGCAGAAAGACCCAAAGAGAGAAGAAGAAGAAGAACAGTGAACTGGATTTGGTGTACTACGTCATTATTCGATGGATAAGAAACTTAATGGGTTATCTACATTCAGGGTGTCTCAGGCAAAACCGAAACGTTAGACTGGTGTATTTAATTGGTCCCTATCATGCGACCACCACCAATATATTCAGTTGTAGCGTAACACACTGGAAGAAAGTGCTATCCGCCCATGACTGGCTCACGTAATTAGGTCAATCAGCTCTCAAGGCCACCTGGCCACTGATGGCTGTGTGCACCAAACCAGGTCTCAAACTCACAAACTCTTGGGTGAGAGTGGCGAACCTTGCCCCTGCACCATTTCTAATCAAATATTTTTTCAAATTCATTGGTTGACTAAAAGGTGGCACGGTGGCACTATGGTGAGCACGTCCGCATTACAGTATGAAGGCCTGGGTTTGATTGCCAGGCTCGGGCCGTTTCTGCGTGAAGTCTGCATGTTCTCCCTATGCTTGCGTGGGTTTCCTCCGGGTACTTTGGTTTCCTCCCACAGTCCTTGCACGGTAGGCTAATTGGCTGTTCCAAATCACCCCTAGGTGTGAGTGTGAGTGAGAATGGTTGTGTGTGTGTGTTGGCCCTGCGAAGGCCTGGCGAGCTGTGAGTCGGCTGACATGGAACTAGGATTAAGCAGCTTAGGAAATGAATGAATTAATGGTTGTCTAACAAATGCTAATAGTCATCCCAGCCCTTTGTGTGTCGGTGTGTGTGTGTGTGTGTGTGTGTGTGTGTGTGTGTGCGTTCTTACATGATGGTTGGTGGAGGTGTGCCTGTGGCCTGGCACTCAAGTTCCAGAAGGTTATTAATGATGACTGTAGTATCTGTAGTCTTTTCTGCCCCATCCACAGTGGGTGGCACTGAAACACATGAAAAGAATAATCTCTCACCCCATTATTTTCCTCTTCGCCAGTTTAGGTCTCCTCTAAACCCAGGAGTTCACTTACTCCTCACATAACCATTATGTTTCTGTTTTTACATTCTCCAGATTTAATACGCTATACATATTTATAACAACTCAGGTTCAATCAACCACATTGATGTGACACAAATCTGAGCTGATTGGCAGCAGGAATCCCTGAGGATTGTGGCGGTGAGATGTTGGATGCAGGAAGTAATGAGCAATAGAGGACCATATAAAGACCATGAAAGCCAGGGAAGTGAGGAATGAGAGGCGAAATTTTCTCAATTGATGTGAAGTTGGCAGGTATGGAGTGAACAGGGTTGAAATTTTCCAGTGACGCAATTCGAGCGATTACCAATCAGAGTTTAATGATACAATTGATTGACAGATGCCACCAAACACTGAGTTCCCTAAAACATTTTTTGTAGGAAAACATGAGTTTAATGATTTATTCATTCATTATACAAAGCGCTTAATCCTAATTAGGGTCGCGGGGTGGCTGGCGCCCATCTCAGCCGACTCTGGGCGAGGGCAGAGTACACCCTGGACAGCTCGCCAGGCCATCGCAAAGTTTAATGATTCCTCCTACATCAACATAGAAGAGTGGCTCATTATTGCTGTGTGCTTTACGACTGCACACAAAAATTTCAAGGATAATAACCGTGAACACAATTCTTGGGTTCACGTTTCTGACGTGGTTGGCATTTCCCATGAGTATATATTTATATACGTTTAACTCGTCCTGGTTCATGATGCACAAGTTTCTTCATTCTATACTTGCTGTACGATACTAATAAGGATTACAATAAGGTATTTATTATGATTAGCTAATGATAATAGCTAGATACTGCTCGCGATTGCAATCAGAAACATTTTAAAGTGGGAAGCATGCAAAAGGATCTCCAAGGCAACCAGAGCTGACCGCGAGTGATTCACTCGTCGATTGATTCTGATGATTCTTTGATACTGATGATTCTGATGATCTGAAGCTAGCATCTGTCAAGCAAAAATTAAGATTCGCATAAGATTGCAAAAATGAGACAAGGGGCGGGGCTTTCACAGGCAACACCTGTCAATCATTCCGATGTATTTGTTTTCCTCGACGACGAATCAAAATGTGTATACCTAAAACACTGACGTCATACTTGATCTCCATCTCCCCTGCGATGTTGGTTGCTACACAGACATACAGGCCAGAATCAGAGGGTATGGCGTTGACGATCTCTATCTTGCGACCCTGCTCCAGAAGCCGCAGGTTTTCTCCAGCTTTCACAGGAGAGCCGTCCTTTAGCCAGATGAGTGAGGGTTGAGGATGACCTTCTGCCTCACACTCCAGCACCAAAGATTTACTGACCACCACTTTCTTCTCCACAGGTCTATCAACACCTCCAGCGATGGCGGGAGGAACTGGAGGGGGAAAATGTCTGTGTTAATCAGATTAAAGGACAATAACAGTATGTTTAAGGAATTTTATTACTTTATGCACTCAGAGACACGGCATGAAGGGTGGAGGAAAGGGAAAGAGCTCACTGTACCATAGACATCCAGTTTGTAAGCCTTGTCGGCTGTTCCAGCCACGCTGGTCGCTCTGCAGGTGTAGTGACCGGCATCGGACACCTGCACGCGGGAGATCTTCAGGAACTGACCGCGGTCAACATACTGTGCCTGCCTGCTGGACAGAATCGCCTCGCCATTCTTATACCAGGTGATGGCGGGGAGGGGCACGCCACGCACCTCACAATCCAGAGTAACCGGATTATACAAGAGAGCCATCACCTCTGAGGTCACGTTCCCTCCCTTTATACTGGGTGGCACTAAGAGGAAAAGACAGTATTTTGTCGAGAGTTATGAATAATAAGCAGTAATTAGCAATGCTTACTTATAAAAAAATGAACATCAGTTTTTTGGCTCAACAGTGTGAAACAAACTGGCAAAATGGGCTGAACTGATCATTTAGCAGCCGGAGTTTGCATATTCCCCCCGTGCTTGCTTGGGTTTCCTCCGGGCAATCCAGTTTCCTCCCACAGCCCAAAGACATGGACATTAGGCTAATTTTAAAAACTTTTAACTATTACACTATCATGACAGACTATAGGTTATTCTTGGTTATACTGTATATGAGGGCGGAGCCGCGCATGGGAGAGATTTAACACAAACCGTAGACACTGAGGTTCAAGTCTCTGGACTGCTTTCCTGCAGGGTTGGTGACGCCGCACTGATAGCGTGCCTGATCCCCTAATCGGGCGCTCTTTATTTTTAACACCTGGCCACGCTCCAGCACTTCGATGTTGGGGTCTCCCAGAGACAACAGCCTAAAACAAAGAAAGGAAAGTCAGTGAAAACAAAAGGGTGCAGGGTTCAGATTGGGTGGGGGGTGGGGGGTTTCGACTGAAGAACACCAATAAGAACTTTACAGGAAATTCGATGGGGGCAACTCACTTCCTGTCTTTGTACCACTGGATCGTGGGAAAGGGCACACCTTTGACCTTGCACTCCAAGCTGATCTCCTGATTCAGAACAGCATAAAGGTCACGTGACCCTCCACTTTCAATAATACTAGGGGGAACTGGCAAAGAAAAAACAGTTACAATGCAAATTATTATTATCTGGGATGTGAAGGATGAGAAGCACTGAAATCCCACTGCAGTGAGATATTTAATGTCTCGAATAATTGGCAGTACACCTAAAGCACCAGATAAATGTTATAACATCTGAAATAGTCATAAATATGAAATTGTTGTGATAGAAACCTTTAATTAACAGGTGCTTCATTACTCCATTTAAAACCCTAATTATTAAGTTTTTACCTGTGGATTGTGACCATATACTATTACATAACCGTATCCAGCCTCACCTAGAACATCTAGATGAAAGTCTTTCTCAGTACTTCCTGCCACATTGATAGCTTTGCAGTTGTAGCGGCCTGTGTCTGCTGTAGCTGCCTTGAGCAACCTCAGCGTCTTCCCTCTCTGTAGGATCTGCACATTACTGCTAGCAACCACCTAAACAAACAACATATCAATATAGTGTATTATGGGAATGGTGGTTGGTACTGTCAAATTGTGGATAAGTAATTTTGTAATTAAATTAAGTTGAGATATTTGGTGTCGAACGCCCTCCTAAAGAGAGCGCTCTCTCACCTTATCATCTGTAAACTCGCCATCTCGCTCGTCACCTCATTGATGTCTAACCAGCTGAGCAGAACCTCTGAGGACCGCATTCTCAATCCCTGAGTCTGCCATTTGCTCTAACATCATGACTGACTTCTATGTTGAATTTCTCTTTAAATAGACACGAACTGTTACTAAACACCTTCTCGCCATGTTTTACTTCTAATAAAAGCCACTATTTTTCAGAAATACAGCACCCACCGACAAATATCCAAATATAAACATATAAAATGGGTTTCCTTTCAGAAGACTGCACGTCTGCTCTATAATGGATGGACGGAAACATCCAACGAAAAATTCTAAACAAACGGTTCCTGCTGTCTGGCAACTTGTACACCAAGACGGGAAATGGCGTACAGACCCATTTTTAAAAATAAACAAAAGTTTGTTTTCTGTGTTTGTTCATATCCTGGTTAAAGGCAGCTAACAATTTCTGAAAATTCTCACTTCAACATGAAGCTTGAAGATCCTTGTAGATTCCTTGTGCACTGTTTGTTTGCTAATAACTGAGTGTTAGAATTTACAGCTAATTTCTGTTATCCAAATTCAATTTGGTCTGTAAAAGTACATTTCTTTTAATAACTATTGCTGAAGTAGTAAAATAAATAATAGACCACAGGGGTTCAAACGCACCCGCCGGCAGGATCATTTAATAAAATGTGTGTATATAACCCCAATTTAAAAAATTCACTAACCTGACTGCTGTGACCTTGAAACAAGGTCAAGGGCACCCATACACAATCCAAACCGAGACCTTTCTGAGGGGATCCTATCCACCAAATTTGGTGATCTTGTGTCATTTACTTTCAAAGTTATCTCACCAACAATCCTTGAGAAGCCGAATAAGGAAAAAGTGACCTTGCGACCTTCAAATAAGCTCAAGGTGACCCATATACAATCCCACCCTCTTCGCCCCTGAGGAGGACACATACACAAAATTTGGTAATCCTATGTAATTTTCTTTTAAATTTATCGCAGTAACAAATCGGACAGACAGACAGACAGACAGACAGACAGACGGAACCCATTTCTATTGCTCCTGCTCCGCTCACCTTCAGTAAAGGTGGGAGCTAAAAAATGATTAGTATAATTAAAAAGTGAATAAGTTATACTTCATCGCTACTGTATAAGAATACATGATCAGTAACAAGTAAAAAAACGTTGTTTTGTGTGTATTATCTGTTGTCTGTAGCAGTGACAGGCTCTGAACCACAGTGATTTCAAATTTCCTTGTGAGTCTTTTTTGTTGCAGTTTTCCTCTAAATAATAAAAAAAATAACCTTTTCTTCTTCTTTTTTTTTAAATAAAGAACACTGTTCATACACTCTGATGGGAGTGAGTTAATTCTGGGAGTGAAAAGAATTTGAGTTCTTGTAATGACTCCTTTCATTTGATCCCTACATGATCCCTCAGGAGATTTCTTTGAACATGCTGAGGATGTGATTTAATTTTTGTGCACTGGAAGCCTAATAAGTGACAGTTAACTACACGGGCCAACAATGTTTCTTTTCCATTACTCCACAGAATATTAGGTTGTTATACTCCAGCGCTGTTTCTGTTTGATTCAGACACTCTACATCATGCTGTTATTGTAAAAAAAAAGTTTGTTTTTTAACCAAATGGTTTTTGGATAACTGTACTAACACAACCAACTGTCTAGTACACTATAAGGTTTCACATGATTTATGGGCAGTGGTAGCTCCATGGTTAAGGCTCTGGGTTGCTGATCATAAAACCAGGGGTTCAAGCCCCATTATCACTAAGCTGCCGCTGTTGGGCCCTTGAGCAAGGCCCTTAACACTATCAGCTACAGGGACGCTTCATAATGCGGATGACCTTGCACTCCGGCCCCAACTTCCTGCCAAGCTGGGAAACAAACTTCACTGTGCTGTAATGTATTTGTGACATATAAAGTCTTTTTACATTTACATTTATGGCATTTGGCAGACGCCCTTATCCAAAGCATCTTATCATTTTTTTTTAAATACAACTGAGCCATTGAGGGTTAAGCACCTTGCTCAAAGGCACAACAGCAGCAGATTGGTGACACTGGGGCTTGGACCCCCAACCTTCTGATCACTAGTCCAGAGCCTTAACCACTGAACCACCACTAGACTTTTTCTTAATATTACTCCATACATGACTGTATAAATAATGGAATGCTGGGAGGTTACACACCGCAACGCCATCTTTAAACCATGTGATGACTGGTGGAGGTGTGCCGGTGACATCACACACCAAACTGATGGGCTGGTGCATCACCACTGAGATGTTTGATGGAAGGCGACCACCTCGCACATCAGGGGGCACTGAAAAGGATGGAAGGTTGGAAAAATAGATACAATAGTACAGACTGTAATATGTAGTTATTGGAATAATAATTGTAATGGTTTAATGCATGTAGTGACTCATTTATTCTAACATATCAAAACTAACATGGTTTCATTTACCATTGACTTTCAGTTGGTACTTCTTCTCGGTGCTGCCCGCGTCGTTGGTGGCTGTACAGGTGTATTCCCCATTATCAAGCGGTGACACCGACGCCAGGATGAGTAGGGTGCCGTCCTCCAAGATGGACACGCCCGGCTCATTCCCCGTCAGCTCCTGACCATTCCTGAACCACTTAATCACTGGCTGAGGCAAACCTGCAGGTTGAGATTGTGAATATTCTTTCATGCAGCCTTCCAAAAACCCAACTCTGTGCTCTGATGAAGAGCGCAGGATGTTAGATTACCTTTGGCCGGGCAGGGAAACGCGATGCGCTGATTTGCTACTCTCTCTTGCAGTGGACTGTTGAAAGGGGGCTCCGAGATCTCCACTACTGGGGGAACTACAGGAGAAATCATGAGCATGTTATGCGCATGAGGTTCCTCTGAATGACAGATTTTGCTTTTCATTCAATCATTTAGTTACAAGACATCAGTATGCAGTTCCAGCCAGGTAAAGTCAAGATTGCCTCTGTAAAGTTAAAAATATGTCCAAGGCCAGAACTCAAAAGCTGAGTCAAGAAGAAAGAACAAAAAGGTACAAGTTCAAGTCAAGACCAAGTCCAAAGAGGTTTGAGTCAAATTTAAGTCAAAGTCCATATAGAAGAATCAGAGTCTAGAGAGAAAGAAAGAATCGTCTGGTTAAAATGATCTAGCGGCTCCTATTAGATTATAAGACACCAAATCAACCATGGCCTACTGGTTAGAGAACGGGTTTGGGACCAGAATGTCACTAGTTCGGCTCCTGAACCAGCAGGAAAAATCAAGTAGAATAGTGGGGCACGGTGGGGTAGTGGTTAACATGTTCGTCCCACAGCAATGAGGTCCTGGGTTCGATTCCCGGTCTCGGAGTTCGCATGTTCTCCCTGTGCTTGTGTGGGTTTCCTCTAGGTACTCCGGTTTCCTCCCACAGTCCAAAGACATGCACATTCAGCTAACTGGCTGTCCTAATTTGCCCCTAGATGTGGATATGAGTATGTGTGTGGGCCCTGCAATGGTCTAACGAGCTGTTCAATGTGTAACCCGCCTTCACCCAGTGTCGGCTAAGATAGGCTCCAGCCTCCCTGCGACCCAACTAGGATTAAAATGAGTGAGTAAGTTTTGGAGAAGGAGTTATTCTTTTTGAAAGCTAGCTAGACTTGGGTGAGCCAACATTAAGACAAGTCCAAGTGTCCATATAAATAAGATCAAGCCAGGTTATTCTGGTTACAGGTTTCAGTATCATTCTCAATGTGTACTAAAATCACTCATATGAGATCTTAAAATTATGTCAATGCCTCCCTATTCCCAGCAGTACCAATGGGCATTGACACAGCCTCACCTTGTACCTGCAGCTGAATACTGGCCTCGTCCTGTCCTACGACACTGCTGGCCACGCAAGTGTAAGCTCCTTCATCAGGTAGTACCACCTGTTGGACAGTCAGAGTTCCATCCGTGGAGAGACTGTAGTGATCCCCGTCTACCACCAGGGTCGTGCTGTCCTTCTTCCAGCTCACAGAGGGTTGGGGAATTCCCTGTGCCACACAAGGCAGGTCAGTGGAATGCCCCACCTGGACCTTCATCACGCGTGGACCCGGCAGGATATGTGGAGGCACTGAGGAAGAAAATCCGACAGTAAATTTACACTGAATTTAAAACGGTAAACTCTGCTCATGAAGATGCGTTGAGGTTATCAGTTGAATGTACTGGAAAATAAGCTCATGTGTTGATTCTGAACTGTAAATATTGAAGGTTAGACCTTATCTCCCATGCCGAAGGACAGATCTCCATTTTATTTTAAATATTTTCAAAAAATTTATTATCTTGTCACACTAATAATGCCCTCAGTGCAACAAACCTGTTTACTATTCGTTCAAGAGGTTTTCTTGTTTCTGATTGGTGGAAGGTCATCCAATAATTCTTGGGATTGCATCATTGCCATGGGATAACTGAATTATTGCACTGTAGCCATCAGATAGGTTGAATGATTAATGCAAAACTGGCACGTGCAACACAGAAACATGACTGTGTACTTTGAAAATATTTTTAATGAATAATAAAACTAAACTTTTGTTATTTTAGAAAATTTTAGAAAATTATTCATAGATAAAATCCCCTCAACCAAATAATTCTCCATATCATACTTCACCTCATTTAATAATTGCTTATTATTTCAGTGGGATAGTATTAAGGATTAAAAAGTAAGTCAATAAATAAGTGAGATGGTAAGTAACACTACATTAAACAGTGTAGTGATTAACATTTTATGATTTGAACGTATTTATTTACATACTCGTTGTTTACTTGTTTATTTACTTGTTATTTACTTGCTTCTTACTTGTTATTTATTTGCTATTTACTTACTTGGTTACTAACTCAGTAGGATAGTATTAAGGATTAATAAGTAAGTCAATAAATAAGTGAGATGGTAAGTAAGCAAGAAAGTAAATAAGACGTCACTACATTAGTAAACAAGTAAGCAAATAAATAAAATAAGCAAGAAAGTAAGTAAATAAGTTGGTAAGTAAAAAGCAAGTAAATGAATATGTAAGCAAGTAACAAGTAAATAACAGCCAAGTAAGTAAATATTTAAGTAAATAAGTTAAAGTAAGTAAAACGTAAGCAAGTAGCAAGCAAGCATGTAAGTAATTAAATACCTAAATAAGTAAACAAATAACTCAGTTAGTAAGCAGGTAAGTAGGTAGCAAGTAAATTAATAAATAAGCAAGCAAGTAAGTAAGAAAGTAACAAGTAAATAATAATAAAATAAGTAAGTAAGCAAGCAGCAAGTAAATATCAAGTAAGTAAATAAGCAATAAACAAATAAGTATGCAAATAACAAGCAAGCATATAAATAAATAAGCAAGAAAGTCAGTTAACTAAGTTAGATAATAAGCCTGTAAGTAAAATGTTTAATTTAAGCAAGTAAATAATTAAATACTGAACTAAGTAAATAAATAACTAAGTTAATAACCAAGTAAGTAAATAGCAAATAAATAACAAGTAAGTAGCAAGTAAATAACAAGTAAATAAACAAGTAAACAACGAGTACGTAAATAAATACGTTCAAATTCTAAATTTTAATCACTACACTGTTTAATGTCTTTGCCGTCTGTGATTTCGATGTCTGACCTCTTTGCTTCTCTTTTTCCTGAATCACTATAATCTAACCCATTCCAAAAACATTCTCCGCCATCATCTGCACTGCGTCTCCACGAACATACATGCTCACACTTGCAGACTTGCACTTACTAACTGTGGGTTAGATGGGTTTTGGAGGGGGATGAGAAATTCCATTAAAATGAAAGGGGGAAAAAACATTACTGACTGCTTTAATCATTAAAAAAAAAAGCAATATATATGTCTATGAAAATAAATAACAACAGCAGGTCTCCATTTAGAATTACAGCTGTGTGAGTGTAATAAACTATACACCTTCAAACTCAGCGGGATTTGATTCTGACTGGCAGTTTTATGAGTAGCACAAGTCAGTTGTTGCGTGTAGCTGACCGGTTGAATCAGGTTCTGCAATGGACAACAGACCTTTATGTTTTATACAGTATATTCCGCTGTGATGACATTAACAGCCATCACCAAGGGCCTCGTTTATCATTCGCACGTATGCATAGTTTTGTGTCTTATCTGTACCGATGCACATTTCAATGCGCAGGATGTGATTTATTAAGGAATTTGTTTGCGTGAGGATGTGCGTATACGGTGAATATAAAACATCCACACAGGCTTATTGAAACTGCAGATATTGGTGATGTCATTTGAGGTCACAAATAAAGAGTTAGTAAAAAAAAGAATTAATAAATAAATAAATAGATTAATAACAGAAATTCTAGTAAAAACCCAAGTGGCGCATCAACAAGGTATGCGACTATCAACCTTTAATCCAGGTTGATGACGCAGCCATCTATGACCGGGTGTTCATGGGAGCTAATTGGCTGAGCTCTCACGAGAGGGATCTCCGAGTGTGCCAGACCGTTTCCGAAAACGCAAGTGGCAAGGGGTGACCACTACATACCAGAATTCTTGCATCTTCTTTAGTATTACTGTAGACCTCTTGGTAGCATCACGTGGTACATCAAATGGCCTTGACATTCTTTAATACCTTTCAACATGTTTTATGCTTTATCAGCTCCCCAAAGACCATGGCAATCCCGGGAGGATGCAATCATGACGAACTGAATACATTTACATTTGCGGTGTTAGGCAGACGCCCTTTTCTAGAGCGGCTTACATTCATCATTTTTACACAATTGGTCGACTGAGGGATAAGGGCCTTGCTCGAGGGCCCAACAATGGAAGCTTGGTGTTACTGGGGCTTGAGTCCCCAGCCTTAATAACCCAGAGTCACAACCAGTAAGCCAACATGGCCCAGATTTCATTAATGATGTATGCTACTTAAGGGTGGCACGGTGGCGTAGTGGTTAGCACGTCGACGTTACAGCAAGAAAGGATTTGGGTTTGATTCCCAGGTTTGGGCTTTTTTATATGGAGTACATGTTCTCCCCTGCTTGCCTGGGTTTCCCCTGGGTACTCTGGTTTCCTCCTACGGTCCAAAGACATGCACATTAGGCTAACTGGCTGCTCCAAATTGAACCTAGGTGTGGAGTGTGAGTGTAAATGGCTGGTGTCTGTTGACCTGCAATGGTCTGGCGAGCTATTCAGGGTGTACCACACCTCCGCCCAGTGTTCCAGTGTTCGGGAAATGAGTGAGTGAGAGTGTATGCTACTTAACTTTGCACCAGATACAGCACTCTTATAGAAGGATGTGTATCCACAGTGGGGTAGGAGTATTTGTCTATTCTTTAGTTAAACTTGGCACTTTTCTGAAAAACTCAGCTGCAACCAATCACTGCAGAAGACCAAGCCAAAACAAATCCAGAAACCTAATTGTCTCTAAAGATTTCCCTCACTACAAATGACCCTTTGTGGAGTTACCTCATGCTACCGCTCTTACAGGCGCTGTGTGGATTGTGCATTAAGACGGGTGGATTTGTGACACGCAGCTGTTTGGACTGCCTGATCTAAACCCAGCTGCTACAGAGTATGCTGCCGGATAAACGCCTTATAGTTCTTGGAGAAATTGGCTGAAACATGCTCCCCCCGTTAACACTCTTTACTATATACACACTATTCATAATATTGGAAGTTCCTGCCCATTCAAGCCAATATCCATTCAGGTCAAGTGCTTCATTTAACTTTCACATCAAACATAAATATGGGGGGATGTGATCTCAGCAGATTTGATCGTGGCATGGATGTTGGCGGTAATTCAGAAAATGCTGATCTGTCTATAATTTACAAATATTGGTGCGGAAACCACACTTTCATCCACTCATTTGCCAAACCTCTTAATTCTACTAGGGTCGCTTGGAGGCTGGAGCCTATTTCAACCAACATTGGGCGAAGGCGGGGTACACCTTGAACAGCTTGACAGACCATCGCAGTGCAACACACACAACCAATCACACTCACATCCACACCTAGGGGCAATTTGGAGTAGCCAATTAGCCTGATGTGCATGTGTTCAGATTGTGGTAGCAAACCAGAGTACCTGGAGGAAACCCATGCATGCATGGGAAGAGCATGCGAACTGCACACAGAAATGGCCAAGCCCGGGACTCGAACCCATTGCTGTACGCCATGCCACCCCTCATTGCACCTGTAAATGTTAAAGTTAACACTCTGGGCCTGTGGCAGATAAATGACATCAATCGTTTGGAAGGTCTTACCGAAGACGCTGAGTCTGATGGCTTGGCTGAAGTTGCCAGCGATGTTGGTGGCCACACACAGGTATGTGCCGCTGTCTGTCACACGGGTCTCTGTGATCTTCATTGAGCCCGAGGTCAGCTGAGTGTGTCTGTCAGACAGATGGGGGAAAGCATGGGGTGCTAGCGGTTAATGCACAGATTAGGGCGAACACAATTGTAGACACATGTACAGTCCGAGTCAGGCTAAGCTTGTGTGCATTAGCTAGAAAAACCCCACAGTAAAAGCACAAGATATTCTAAAAAAAAATGTAATCTTTCATATAATTTCATAGTTGTGCTTCATATATTTTTACACTCAATAATAAACAGCTTTTTAAGGAAAAAGCAACACTATCAAACTGCTTGGGGGATCAGAATGCATGATTCTGTTTAACCACAGGGCATTGACACATTTACTGTACTGGTTCTAATTCATTATCATAAGCCATAGTAATTACTTACACAGGAACTTTACACTAAGTGCTTTCTGGTTGGAGGAACGTTTTCTTTAGTTCTAGGAACTGTTGGAGGAGGGTACTCGGATTTCCTCCTACAGTGACAATGCATATTAGGCTAATTAGCTGTTCCAAATTGCCCTTAGGTGTGAGTGTGGGTGTGAATGTGTTTGCAATGCAATGGTCTTGCGAGCTGTTCAGGGTGCACCCCGCCTTTGCCCAGTGTTGGCTGGGATGGGCGCCAACCTCCGTGCAACCCTAGTAGGATTAAGTGGTTTGGCAAATGAGTGAGTGAGTGGAACTGTTGAGGAAGTGGCGCCGTTTTTTTTTTTTTCCACTGGAACTGAGGATGAAGATTTAAACTTAAAGCTGACTCACACGTAAGTGATATAGCCGCGAAATAGTGCGACATCGTTTTCGGTTGTTTTCCGCCGAAAGTACCGACATTATGCGCGAAATGCTGTCTCTTCGAAGACCTTCTTCGAATATCTAATAATAATATCTATTAATTCTAATTTCGCACCAAAATTTTGCGCAGGTTCAAAATTTTTCACCAAGACCGCAAATACGGATCATTTAGCTCGAATTCGACCAACTATTTTCCGAAAATATGCCAATTCCAGTTCGAATTCATGCAATTCCCTTCTAAATAAAATTCGCTTGTACTTTCGGACAAGATCGCTTACGTGTGAGTCAGGTCTTAAGCTCCTGATTCAAGGTAGGTACTAACCCAGCACAAAAGGAACCATGAGTGATGTAAACATACACCGATTGGTCGCAGCTCTTAATGTTAGCATTAAAAATAAACATGGACAAATGGACTGACGTTGCTTTATTAAGTCCAGGCTTTATCGAAGCCTTTATGCGACAAAGGCAAGGTTGGGTCTGTTGGGCTATTACACCCGAGCCTAATGGCTTAATAGAGCCAGAGCTTATCCCGGTTTCTCTAGGAGTTCAACGCCTCCTGGATGGGACGCTAGTCCATCGCAGGTTACCTTCCAAGTATTTTTACTGGAACCTATTTACACTGCAGGGTGGACAGAGGCACAGTTGTGGTTGAGACCTTGCCCAGGAATCTTAGCACAGTGGGGGTCTAACGAGGATTCAAACCCATGCCCTTCTAAGAGAAATATAATTTGAATATATCTTAAATACACTGAGTGCCGTTTTGTTAGCTATCACACCAGTAAGCTAGTTATATATGAATAATCCACAGTAACATGTCAACTGTGGTCATTTATATCGATCGCTAAAATGTTACTTCACGTAACATTTCCTGCTCTCCCTATTTTATGGAGCAGTAACATTTGAGCGAAATTCGACACATGATTACATACGGTTACATCCTAATGTTGCTAATGTTGCTAGACAATAAATCTGGTGGGAAAAAACTAACAACAAGCTAATGATGCCGCTGCACCAACTGTCAGCCTTTTTGCATCACGTCAGCATTTCTACGGTCGATGTGAAAACAAACTATATGGCGTGTAGTTCTCAGAGAAAGTTCTCCGCAGGAAGTAGTTCCTAGAACTCGCCTGCTGTGTAATTTCGGATGCGATTCAGAAATTTCCCGTACAGGGAGCTTTGTATACAGCTGTACGTTTCCCACGGTAGCCCAGCGGGATTTACGCTTTCTGGTTTCCCATTAACCAACGTGACACGTTTTTTGGTTTTTTGGCTAGTTAACATCAAGAGTGAGGAAATAAAGAGAGTCTTGGGAGGGGGGAAAAAACATTTTGGGATGTGCTGTTGAAGGAAAACAATTTCAGGGTGGTAACTAAGAAATCACAGCACACCAAACCATGCTGTCATTGATTCATTTCCTTTAACATCACACCCTCCTGTTGTGTTTTAATCCTTAACTGTTGCCACATGTTCAGTACTAAAATGTTAAGCAGCCTGAGCTCTCAAATTTCAACTACACCCCCCACCCCATCCCCACCCGGCCCAAAAACAAACCTCTAAAAGCACTTTAGGATAACTTGAAATCGCAGACAGTGACTGTGTGTGTGTAGTGTACAGATGTGCATGTGTGTACATGTTCACCTGGGTGAATAAGGGGAGATGAGCTGCTTGTCTTTAGCCCAGGTGATGATGGGAGGTGGGACGCTCTGTACTTCACAGGGGAGGATGACATCATCACCCACCGTCACCGACATGTCTAATGGATCTCTTGATCCTGACTGATCTCTGTGTCCACCAGAACCACTCAGCCTGGGTCTCACTGATCATACACACACACACACACACACACACACACACACACACACACACACACACACACACACACACACACACACA
>JBCNYH010000022.1:11076129-11102723 GCA_039654325.1 Tandanus tandanus | reverse complement strand
TCCTTAGAAGGGCAAAAACACCCCCACAACCAAACCACCCCCCCTTCTGTCGCTTTCTTTTTGGGGTGGTGTTTGTTTGTTTGTGTATGTGTGTGTGTGTGTGTGTGTGTGTGTGTGAGCCAGCTCATCTGACGAACACTAGCTTTCAAGTCCGGCAGGTCTGAGGGATGAAAACTCATCCTTTAAAAGATATTTTTTAAAAAGGCTGCACTGGGAGTCGTTGCTTTTCTTTCAGCTCTTTGATCATTAAAATATATCTATTTTCTACATTCCTCTCATTCTTTTCAGTATACTGTACAGCTGAGGTGAAAGCGCTAAAAGCGCTAAACGCCCTGGAGACCGTCTCCACATACACAGTATCTGAATTTAGGAGATCCATATGTCTGCACACACACACACACACACACACACACACACACAGAGCACGAATGGTCACACATCTGGTCATTCACTTCTGCATGAAGCAGCATTCCTTGGACTATAAACTTCCAAAACACACACACACATACACACACAAACAATGGTAAAACACTCACATACACCCATCAACTCCACCTGCTAATAATCTACACAAGACCTGTTTTTTGCTACACTTCATTCCATAATTATTGGCCCCCTCACCTTACTACCCTATATGGGTAAATCAGCCTAAAAAAAGTGGGGTTAATTATCTTTACTTTAACTCGAACCAAGTAAATATATCCTTTAAATGAATGTCACAACCCCAGAAACAATTATGAACAAACTGCAATCTAACTGTATTTTAACTTCCTGTCAGTGAATATGACTCTCAATTCAAATAATTGGTCAAGCGTAATCTTTAGCGTAAATCTTTTCACCTACAAATCAGTCCACAATAACAGGACTGTGTAATAAAGAAGGTTATCTGAGGCTGCCTTTCTGGTGCTTATCTCACAAAAAAATGCTTAAATGCACGGTCCCGCAGATCCAAGCGTTCTAAAAATCCATCAATGTCACTGCTGCTTGCTTCGATAGCTGGGAGTGTGGGGGGAATCATATGGAAAGTCTAAAATATTTCACAGTTAAATAGGCTTTTCCAGACAGGATTTCAACTCCTAGCACCGGATTTAGCACATACTATATATTAGATTGTGAGATTTCTCACCCAGTCCTGTGACGGTGACTGTGACTTTGGCCTGGATTCTCCCAAACTGGTTTTGAGCTTCACACACGTATGTAGTTCCATCTTCAACCCAAAGATCTAAAAAAAAAAAAAAAAGAAAGAAAGAAAGAAAATAAATATACATAATCAGAACCAGGCTTATTTTGAGGTTAAATGATGTCCTAACTGAATCAGTGTCGGGAGTTTAACCCAAAGGAACCTGGGTGGAGAGCTCATTAATGCGAGAGTGACGCTATCTTGCGAGTGGAAATCATTTAAAGTCAGCGTTACATTCCACAACACTTACCCCAATTTACCCCAATCACTGCCATGATTTACAATCGTACAGGTTGGTCTGTGCCTGCAGATTTCTAGTTTAAAAGTATATCAGAGGCACAGTTTCAGTGGTTTTGTTCGTCAGAGTCAATCAAAAGTTTTTTCACCTTCAAAGGGACATTTTGTATAGAAATCAGAATTTGCAAATTTTTTTGTGTTTCCACGAAGTGACCCTTGATTAAAATTGATCCTTACCCCCGTCAGTGTTCCTGAGAAATCATACTTTTTGCACACCCCCTTTAAAGGGAACCTGTGGTGAATTAGTGCTGCTAGCTATTTTAAACGATCACGTATAACACCAGGGGTTCCTTCCGGAAACATCAGTCCATGCCCGTTTTCAAAGTGCACGCGAGTGTTACGACTCTAGGCATGCTCAGAGACATGATGCCTTTCTGATTGGCTGTTCCAGCCTGGTAGTGACGCGAACTCGTTGGATTGGCTGGGCTATTTCACTGACCCGTGTAGAATAACACGTTATCGGTCAGTGTTGAGCTGCACTAGCAACAAGCGCAGAAATCGCGGAAAACATTTCTTTTTGTTCCTAAACCAACTGACGACAGGAAAGCAGAGTTGGCAAAACGTTAGCTGCATAAACCATTTTGGATTTACCGTCACGCTCATACTCAACCTCAGAGTCACTAGAATGTGACGTCTCACTGTCTCCACAAGAGACTTCAACCCTGCCCAACGTGCTGACGTCACTTTCGGGGGAAAAAACAACTGCTAACGCCTGCAGTTTTGTGCTTTTTATGGTAATTTATGCTAAAATAAATGTCTGTATTGCTCATTCATGAGCCTAGCACCCTACCCTCTACACCACCAGCCCCTCATGTTTTATCTTAGTCATGTATAATTTCTAGGAAGATATTCACTATTTATCTGCAGTTCTCCACCCCTCTTTTGAGTGACAGAGCTGTAGCCATGGCGTCGGGAGAAAAGGGCGGTATTGTCCTCTCGTCTCCAGGTGATGTGTGGCTCGGGGTGACCCAGGGCGTGGCACGACAGAGTGACGTTGGAGCCGATGTCTGCAGCTACGTTGGAGGGCTGACTGATGAACTGAGGAATGGCTAAAGAGAAAGAGAGAGAGTGAGAGAGAGAGTGAGTGAGAGAGAGAGGAAATAAAGGTATACAATAAATCCAGCCTTCTGTAATCAGATATAAATACAGAATTAAATATCTGATGCAATTACAAATGACAGCTCAGAGTGTGCTTACAGCCTACGTCCAGTCTGATCTTGGCCTGTGCGGTGCCAGCCAGGTTCACCGCCACACAGATGTAATCACCAGCATCGGCTGCTTCGACCTGCTGAATGCTCAAAGTGCCGCCATTTGGATCCATACTTACAAACAAAGACATCTTCACCTGCTTGTCACCTGTCGGTTAAACGTGTGTTAAAGAACGGATTCAACACTTGTTTCTAATACAGTTCGATGTAACAGATTTTACCGTGTGAACACGGACGAATCAGGTGTCGCCTTACCTTTGTACCACAGAACATCTGGCTGTGGAATTCCTGTTACTGTACACTTCAGGACAGCAGTCTGTCCTAAGCCAACCAGCAACCTGCTGTGTACTACCGTCACCTGAGGAGACTCTTGGGATTCAGGAAGAGGGTGCGAGTTAAAAGGGAGCACTGTTTCTTAATGAAATCTAACAGACACTCTTCTAGAGCCCCATTTTTGTCCTTTTGTCACATGCACGCCATGTCTCAAATGTTACTAACCGATGTAGCTAAGGAGGGCGGTCTTTGAATCTGTCCCCGCTACATTGCTGGCCAGGCAGCCATATACCCCTGCGTCCTGCTGCATGGAGTTCCTGATGACTAGTGTGCCATCTGGGATCATCCTGTGCCTGGAGAAACAAGAAAATCACATGCAGTTGTTAAGTTAAAGCTAGGATGGGCAACATCGGAGAAACCAGCCAGCTAGATAGTTGAAATTATGTTGATGTTGAAAATTCCCACCCCCTCCCAAAGCCACACCTCCAACATGACTACTGCTGGGGGATCAGTTAACAAGGGCGAATTTTTACTAGTCGTATTTGCAGTTATGGACTAGCTTGCTAGCTTATGTCCATGTATAGGTCATCCAATCATTTCAGTCTATCTGGAGTAAGGCTCATATACTTGATTAATACGTGCTGTATTAAACCTATGTACTTACCTAATAGAACTTATAATGAACATGTCATTGTGGGTCCACACTACTGTTGGAGTAGGATAGCCTTTAGCAGCACACCTGATCCGCACCTCGTCTCCGGTACTAAAGGTCTGGTTCTGTGGGTTCACCGTCACCACTGGCCGGGCTGGTAAAAGGAAAAATGCATTACGTATAACTGTAACTAACTGAATCGGAGTTATTTATACAATTCACGATGGAATAACGCTTGAAAAGAACACTTTCCAGAGATTCCTCATTTTAACTGTAAGTGTTTTTGTATTCCCTTTCGTCTCGGCTGGATCGCAAAAAGCCCGAGTATTGATTCCAGACCGTCCCGATTTGGTTTCATCTTGTGTAACTCATTCCACAAGAGTGTGCTTTCATTGTTATTTCTTTTCCGATTGCCAAAAAGGTCTTTAGAGACCCATCTCTCTGACTTTATCTTTCAGTTTTCCGATGACCAGTTAGTGATTTACAGACTCTCTCTGTTCTGATTCCCAGGCCCAAGCAGAGGCGGAGGCTTTGCACCTCCACAAGGAACGAGCACAACTGGCACAACCTACTCGAAAAGACTGTAATGTAATAGACTCACACAATAGAATTTGTAAAAAATCTGGAAGGATGCTCCAGACTCAACCAAACCAAATCCTGGCTGACATCAGGGGTCTGTCCTCCAACTCTGCAAATATTTTGGCTGTGGAGGTGGAGACTGCAGTACATTCATAGATTTTTTTTTTGATTACTCATTTCTACTGCATTAAAAATATTACAAAAAAGGGTACACAAAGGTTTTTGGGGTTTTTTTGGGAGGGGGTGGAGGTCTCAGGGGTACAGCCAAAAATATTGATTGATTTAAGGGCGGCACGGAGGCGTAAAAGCATATCTGCATTAATGGTTTCCTAGCAGTAAATTAGCCAGAGCATGCAATTGCTCATATCCAATGGGTATGTATAGTATACTGTATATAATAATATATTGTATGCATCCAGGGTGTCATAGTAGCGTAGTGGTTAGCATGTTCGCCTCACACCAAGAAGGTTCTGGGTTCAAGTCCAGGGCACAGGTGCTTCCTGTGCTTGCATGGGTTTCTTCATGCATGGGTACTTCGGTTTCCTCCCACAGTCTAAAAGACATGCACATTAGGTTTAGGCACATTACAGCCTGTTCCAAACTGCCCCTAGGTTTGGCTGTGATAGGGAATGGTTGTGTGTATGTATTGGCCCTGTGATGGTCTTGCAAGCAGTTCATTCCTTCATTCATTTTCTAAGCCGCTTAATCCTAATTAGGATCGCGGGGAGGCTGGGGCCCATCTCAGCCGACTCTGGGTGAAGGAGGGGTACACCCTGAACAGCTTGCCAGGCCATCTCAGGGCCAACACACACACACACACACACGCAACCATTTACACTCACCCTCACACCTAGGGGTGACTTGGAACAACCAGGTAGCATACTGTATAGGAGAGTGAGCAAGAATTTTTGTTGCGACAAACATGTCTGACTTATACCAGTGTATCCATGTGGATGTCGAGCAGTCTTGTTTCGTATGCTTGGATGGTGTGTAAGACTCATACTTTGCTGTTGAGAGGCTGTTCGGTGCCTAGCTATAAAGCTGTAATTATCCGGAGTCTTACTCACTAAAGCACACTAATAGACTTGGCTTCCCTCGGGCAGATATTTAACAGCACAGCCGGCCTCCTCCTGCTCTACTTCACCTCCTTGACCAGCATACACATTTAAACATCTTTAATATATCAACCAATCTGATAGCAGACTGAATTTCAGGGTCTTTAAGAAAGAAAGAAAGAAAGAAAGAAAAGTTCTCGTTATTGATAAAATGATGACTGTATTTTTACGATTCTGGAGGTGAGGAGGTGAGAAAATCCATGCAGTAATCTAGGAGGCTACAGCTAGTTCCAAACGGACACTGGAGTAATGCATATGTGTGTTTTGGGCGGAAGAATCTGTGTGTATGTGTAAACTAGTGATGAGCTGTAAAGAAGTCTGGGCAGTTGTCTCTGACCTGTCCGGGTCTCAGTATGTCAGCAGTCCCACTTCAAAGAGGTTATAATGACTAGGACAACACAGGGGTCTCAACAGGTGGTGATTACATAGTACACACACACACACACACACACACACACACACACACGCACACACACACACAGTGTAACAGCTGTTTGAAAGGTTGAGACACAACCAGGAGAAGCTACAGTTGCAGAACTTGAAATTGGACAAAAATGAAAGACAAAGCCAACCGACAGATGAAGAAAACTTACTGATCAAACGTCAATCACATTAAAGAAACAAAGCACTCAGAGGGTATACAGTATACCGCTTCGGCTTTTTAAAAAAAATGGCTTTGTTTTAATAAAAGGTAAATCTTCTATATAAGTTCCCTTTGGTGCCTTTATATCTTTAAAGCAACTCCACCAGTGTACAAAACCGTACCGATGACAGGAAGAGGAAGGAGGCGGGGCCTCCAAAGTATCATTTAATGCCAAGTTCTATTTACTTGGGAAGTTGTTAAACATTACAACATGTCGGAAAACCAAGATGAATGCCTCCAGGTTCTTTCAGATTGGAGAGCTACAGAACAAATATGCCAGGTTTACGCCGTGCATTCAGATCTTTTCGAGTTCTTCGGCTACAGCCGGGATGAAAATCAGTTTTTGCTGTTTGATGAAGCCCTCATTTGCTGGCGTGGGCATTTGAGCAGCCATCTTGGATTTTAATGTCAGGGTTGATTAGGTGAGGCAGTGGTGGCTCAGTGGTTAAAGCTCTGCGTTACTGATCTAAAGGTAGGGGGTTCAAGCCCCAGTACCAACAAGCTGTGTGGTACCAACAGGCTGCCACTGTTAGGCCCTTGAGCAAGGCCCTTAACCCTCAGCTGCTTAGTTGTATATAAAAAAAAAAAGACAAATGTAAGTCAATCTGCAAAAGGGTGTCTGCCAAATGCCATACATGTAAATGTAAATGTTCTGGATTATTGATTGGAAGGTCTGGGTTCAAGCCCCCAGTCCCACCAATCATCCACTGTTGGGCCCCTGAGCAAGGCCCTTAAACCTCATCTGTTTAGTTATATAACTAAGATAAAAATGAAATAAAGCCTCTGTGAAATACCATAAATGTAAATATAAAATGAGGTTCTTCCAGCTTTCTGAGTCAAAAATACAAATTTTGACTTCAATTTCCAACTGGGAATTCCAACTTCCCAGATTAAATGGAAGGCATCGTTAATTGCAACTGTCACTCCAGATTCATGTGCTGGCTCATGTATATGCCTAAAAGAAGACAGCTCTTTTTTTCTGTACTTTTGAGTCTCGATCTCAGGTGCGTCCTCTAATATTCGAAAGTGTAATTCTAGGCAAAATGCATAAATGTTTGTGGGTCTGCAGCAAACGTTACCGCTACCATATATTACAGATATTATCGCAGGGCCAACACAGACACAACCATTCACACTCACACATTTACACCTAGAGGCATTTTGGGGGAGCCAATTAGCCTAATGCGGATGTCCCCACACAGGAACGTCCTCGCTGAGTCCTGGACTTGAACCCAGGACCTTCTTGCTGTGAGGTGGACAGGTTTACTAATTTAGCATCTGCAAAAAGCAGAGCATGCACAGTAACCGTGACACACCCCTTTAATAAATTTACAATATATCTATGACAAGAACAGGAAATATGGCTAGTTATAAGTTTATATGTTTTATATATATATATTCATACAGTATATATAGTCTTGATTTCACACTGAGGACTTGATGAAAGTACATAATGAAATACATAATGGAAGGAGCAGGGTACCTCATGGTGATCCAGTTGGACAGTAAGTCATTTTCACACATCCCAGCTATTAGAATGAAATATTGGAGCAGGGCTGCACTGAAAATGAATCTGGTGCTTAAGAGGCGTTGAGAGTTTTCCTCTGCCAGAAGTCTCAATTCCAGCTGCATAAATCTTACTGTGTCTTAAACGTCTTTGAGGAAATTACGAGGTGCTACGCACACGCCTTCAGATGCCAGAGCGGCAGTAACTCAGAACCTCGTTCGCAAAAAAAAAAAAAGAGGATGGTTCACAAATCATCTGCGACGCCTTACCGTGGGTGCTTGAAGATGTGTGTTTCGAATTTCCTCGCGTTCACGATTTGATAAAAATTAGACACTTTCTAAAAGAAAGTGAAGAATAGATAGTATACACACTTACACTGTACACGGAGGTAGACGCGAGAGGATGATACCCCGCCCTCGTTGGCAGCGATGCAGCTGTACCAGCCGGCGTCGTCCTTCGTTACACGTTGGATCTCCAGCGAGAGGTTGGAGGTGAGACGAGAACGCGTGCCCAGTCGGGCATCCATGCCTCCACGCTGCCAGGTCAGGTTAAACCGTACGGTGCTGCTCACCACACAGGTCAGCAACGCAGTGGAACCTGGCGACGCTGTTACATTGAAAGGCACCGTGATCTCCGGCGGAGGTTCTACACCCAGACAAACACAAAAACAAAAGGAGTCAGCACACACTGCAGCATGCAAAGGGTTTTCCCAGACACAAATGTTTTTCTTTAGATGTGTGAATCTTTCTTAAGCGCTGACGGTTTGGCAAAGCAAATATGATCTATGAAGAGAGAGGAAACTCTGAGTAATTAGTGGATTAAGATGTGACACATCAATTTGGAGAAAGGGAGGCTGAGTTTGTCACTTATCACGTGACAAGAAACTTTATGTCTGCTGTATCAGAAAAGCAAATTTGCACCGCAAGCAATTTTAACACTTTGGCCAGACAGAGTTTCACCCCCCCTCTCTCGCTCTCTTTATCTCTCTCTCTCTCTCTCTTTCTCTCTCTAGGAACAAACTTTCTACTATTCTTAGAAAGGAACAGACTATTAACGCTGACTCACACGTAAGCGATTTTGTCCGAAAGTACAAACGAATTTTATTTTGAAGAGAATTGAATAAATTCGAACTGGAATTCACATATTTACGGAAATTGATGGTCGAATTCGAGGTAAATGAGCCGTATTTGCAGCCTTGGTGAAAAATTTTGGACCTGCAGAAAAAATTTTGGTTTGTATTAATTGGTTTGGTTAATAGATATTATTATTAGATAGTCAAAGATATCCACAGGTTTTCGAAGAGACCGCATTTTGAGCATAATGCCGGCATTTTCGACCGAAACCAACCAAAAACGACGGCTATATCGCTTACATGTGAGTCAGCCTTTAAGCCCACTTCCTGATAAACTCTACACAGAATTGGACTTATAATCAAATTAGAGCCCAAAAGACCTGCTACTAGGGTTTCAGTTGGAGTAATTCAGCATCAGCATGATTTTATTTTCAAGCAATAAGGTTTTTATTCCAATAAGCACTAAAGAGGTTTCCACGCAGGAAGCGATGAGCAACAAGCGACAATGCATAGTCAATGGAAACCAGCGAGATGAGCGAAGAAATTTTCTTAAGAGACATGAAGTGAGCGTCAACTGAGCTGAACTTAACAAATTATAGCTTAAAGATACTGTGGAGTGACAGATGGCGCCAAACACTGAGTTCTCCAAAATTCTGTGAAAAGGGCGGAAGAGTGGCGTAGTGGTTAGCACGTTTGCCTCACAGCAAGGAGGTCCTGGGTTCAAATCCTGGGCTTGGCAAGGATGCATCTGTGTGTTCTCCCCGTGCTTGCGTGGATTTTCTCCAGGTACTCCAGTTTCCTCCCACAAAGACATGCACATTAGGCTAATTGCCTGTCCCAAATTGCCCCTAGGTGTGGACGTGAGTGTGCATGGTCGCGTGTGTTGGCTTTGTGATGGACTGGTGAGTTGTTCAGGGTGTACCCCACATCTGCCTAGTGTTAGCCAAGATAGGTTGCAGCCTCGTCGCCACCCTAGTAGGATTAAACGGTTCAACATATGAATGACTGATTTTCCGTTTATTAATTAATTTTCCGTAAGGAAACAACAAACGCGGGTTTAATGATTCCGTTTTCATCAACATGGAAGAGCAGCTCATTATTGTTACATCTCAATATCCTGGGCTTTTTACGACTGCACACAGAAATTTTGCAAGGATAATAAACTGGAAACGCGATTCTTGGGTCCACATTTCCAAAACAGTCGGCATTTCCTGTGAATACATATCTATATACCTTTATCGCTTCCTGATTCATGATGCACAAGAGTCTTTATTGTATACCTGTTGCAGAATAATAATAATAATGATAATAATAAGCTATTTATTATATTTATTATGATAATATGAACTAAAATAAACTAGAATAATACAAGACAATGTTGTTAAAAGCTTCCAGCATGATGCTTTTCAAAGTTTCGTTTAAAATATTTTAAGCAGGAAGCATGCGAAAGGGTTACCTAGGCAACAGGAACTGATTCTCTTGCCTTGCAAGGCAATTCGCATTTCGCTCAGTGGCGAAGCGATTCGTGTGTCACTTCCTGTGTGGACGTTGCTTAACAGACATGATGTAGGGTGGAACCTAAGGTCACTGTGAACACTCGGTGAGCGTTCATTTCAACTCTTTCACTCTAGAACAGGGGTGTCAAACTCATTTTCACTGTGGGCCACATCACTAAATTTAAAGGTGATCGAGGGACGAATAATCATTGAACATCTATTCTATAAGGGCGACCATAAAAATCTGCATGGCAAAATGATTCATTTTGGCATTTGTCCTCTTTTCAAAGAATGCAAATAATGTACGATAATCATATTCTTTAAAAGCTCTTGCGGGCCATATAAAATGAGTTGGCGGGCCTCGAGTTTGACACCTGATCCCTAGAGAAAACTTTTCTATCTTCAGAACCTCCTACAAAGAGCAACCTACTTGGCAGTAAAAGCCTCTGGACTTTTACACCCAAGCCTACCAGCTCATCAGGCCGGAGCTTATCCCCGGTTTTCTTAGTGTGAAGCAACTAGGAGTTTAACTCCTCCTGAATGGGACGCTAGTCCATTGTAGGTTACCTTCACAGTAATTTTACTGGTACCCATTTATGCTAAGTTGACAGCGGCACACTTGTGGTTAAAGCCTCTGCTCAGCGGTCTTAGCACAGTGTGAGTCTAACAGGGATTCAAACCCATGACCTCTCGATCATGAGCCCAGCACGCTAACCACTACACCACCGGCCCCTACTTGACAATGCTGCACTAAACCTCCAATTAGAATGCTCAATATTCATGCTTGTAGGGCGAAGTTAAAGCAAATCAGTGCATTACCACACATCCAACTTCATCTGGGAAAAGCCAAGCTCTTCTCGCTTGGGTTTGGATGACAGGAGGTTTGGGGTAATTCCAAAATCAGACTTGGCTTGAATGCTTGAGGTTTGATTCTCATGTGGGAAAACGTTTCATGGTTTTCTTTGATTTCTAATTTCAAAAACGGTCTTTACTTTTGCTTGGGTTGACTTCTACTTCTACTTCTACTTCTACTTCAGGCTATTCAAGGAGTATTTACTCGAATACCTCTCACACGTGGAAGACTTTTCACATGAGTTTAAATACACTTCATTGTAAATGGACCACAGATTGACTCCCTGGGGTTCCACGTATTAACCTAAAGTTTCAAACATAGAAACGATTTGGAAAAACAAACAAGTCTAAGAACATCCGTAATGCCAAACTTCTCATGGAACTACATATGCATGGCTGTGTGATACATAAAACAACATAAATGTTTATCTCCGTCGAGCAGATGATGTTGTACCATCAGCTAATGTGTGTGTTTGTTAGCAGGATTGCACAAAAGGTTATGTGGGGCTATCCTGACATTTCAACGGAAGTTGACGGAAGACCCCGTTAGATTTTGGAGATGATCCGGGTTGAGGATTTGTGAAGGATTCTTTAACATTGTGACATTTTGGTTGATATGGAGGATTGCTGGGCTTGGTGAAAGTTGGTGCTCTCCAAGTGCCCTTGTTTTTATTATTTATTATTTTTCTCCTCTATTTGGTCACCAATTCTCACCAGAAACATCCAGAAAGGTCCGGGCTTGCCCAGTTCCAGCGCTGCTGATGGCGACGCAGTCATAGAACCCCTCGTCTTTCAGAGACACCTTGGCTATCTCCCAGGATGCATTAGAAGACTCACTGTTTCAATGAAACAAAAGTGGTGAGGTCGAGCGACAAATAAAACTTAAGTATTAAGAGTTACATCAAAATCTATCATTTAGCTGCTTGACTCTTTATTTCATGTATTAGAAGAAAGAAAGCACCTAAAGATCTGGTCAACTCCCAGGAGCTCGCCCTCTCGGCTGAATCGTAGGGTGAAGGGAATCAGGCTCTCAACCTGGCACGTGAGTTCACCCTTCTGCAAGTAGTAACCCGGAGTGGTGGAGGGCATGCTAACTTTTGGGGCACCTGGATGCAAAACTCACAGGATCAAGCCCATGATGACACAATTTCAAAAATGTGCAAACTATTCCTAGATTTAAGATGACATCCTACCATATCTTCACAAAAAAAGTACAAGCAGAGTTTTGGTAATAAGTCCCTCTGACCTGGTTTGATGTTTGAGAATGAGACGCTAGAGACTCTCTGGAAGAGGAAGCCGTCGCGGTCGTATCCGGTCACTCGAAGGAAAAAGGCTTCGTTGGGGGGCATGAAGTCTGTAATGTTCCAGATGCTGTAGGGCTCACGTTCAGGATAGTAGCGAATAGGTAAAGTCTTTATCACGCCGCCAGTGATGCTCAGGAGCTCCAGCTGATCGGCTCGTGCAGGACGGGACAGGCCAGTTATGTTTAACAGAATGAATGTAGGGATACCTGTGTGAGTGGGAGGGAAGGATATATATTAGATAATAAGGATATATACTGTCTTACATACATATTTAGGAAATCCATTCATTCATTCATTCATTCATTCATTTTCTGAACCACTTAATTTATTTTATTTATTTTACTTTTCTTTATGTTTCTGCATAGTATATACTAAAACAAGAGAGTAAACGAGACACCGTTAGAGACGTGTGCTCGTGTGTGCCCTCAGGGCTTACCTGCTTATTACTTGCCTATTTTAAAAATGTAAGAAATAAAACACAAAAACCTCATTTTAAAGAGTTTTTTTTGTTTGTTTTTCATAAGTTCCTGTGTAGTACATACTAAAACAATTATTCGCCTCAGGCTCAGTGAATGTTGACTATTCAGAAGCATCCACCTTGCCTTCGGGGCATAAGTGTTCATTAGATTATATCCATATAGCCATAAGTGTAAATTAGAAAATATTGACTCTGTCTAACCTTGGACAGGCCTACTGGAGGTCATTTTGAAGTCCAGCGTGTGCTTCCTGGAAAAACCGGCCCGGAAATCGATGGTGCTGAGGCCTGTGATACGAACTGAGTGCCGACCCTCGCTGATCGTCTGCGTTCACAGTGAAGTTAAAAAGCACTTTCATACTGGTTATATTTCATGTTGAAAGAATATTTATTTAAACAGACTGCAAAAGATCAGTTGGGTTCTGTTCTATATTAAAATAAAAGCTGTTCCATTGTTGTCTGAACACCACGTGCATATTAATGGTTTAGTTTTTACCAGATTTACAATCACACCAAGACTGACAATGTCTGTTTGTCTATTAGAAAATCAGAAATTAAGATTAATAAAGAATAAGAATAAAGAAGACTTTAAGGCGGGGCAATAAATGTGTTTTTAACCTCATCTTTCGCTCCAACTAGACATTTGAAGATGTCCCAAAGCTGATTTGTGTGTAGTGTTGAACACAGAGGGCTGTACTCAAAGTTAGAGACTTCATTCCTTCATTAATCTGCCGAACCGCTTCATCCCACTAGGATCGCGGGGAGGCTGGAGCCTTTCTCAGCCGACTCTGGGTGAAGGTGTGGTACAGCCCACGAGTCCATTGTGCACAAACAACCATTCACACTCACACGAAGGCTCAATCTGGAACAGCCAATTAGCCTAATGTGCATTTGGACTGAGGGAGGAAACCCACACAAGCATGGATAGGACATGCAAACTCCACACAGAAATGCCCTCAACGAACGTAGGACATGGAGGCGGACATGCTAACCACTATGCCACCAATTTGACCAAGTTAGTGACCAGTTCCAGTCTGCCAGGAAACTCTTGATCCGGCAGACAGATTGCACAAGAATATGAGAAGTCGTTATGCAAAATGCTGAATCTAAACTTTCATGATGCTGATAATAAACTGGTGCAATATAGGCAAACTTTTCATGCTTTCAATTCACTCACCCTCACACCCACTCATTTGCTGAACAGCTTAATCCTATTAGGGTCGTGGGTAGGCTGGAGCCTATCGCAGCCGACTCTGGGTGAAGGCAGGGTACACCGTGAACACCTCGCCAGACCATCACAGGGCTAACATATACACAACCATTTTACACCCACACTCATAGCTAGTGCAATTGGAACAGCCAATTTGCCTACATGCTTTTGGACTGTGGGACAAAACCAGAGTACCCAGAGGAAACCCACACAAGCACGGTGAGAACATACAAACTCCACACAGAAACGCCCAAGGCCACTACGCCCGCGATTTCAATTCACTGCATCAAAATTATAAGGTAATGCCCATGTTTTGGTGAATTCTCTGTACTATCCACTAAAGTAAAGTGTCCACTGTTTAAAGGTGAAGCTTTAAGTTTAGCAATTTTTAAGCACAGCAGTCCATTTAAATATGTTTGTAGTTACAACAACCACGTGTGCTGATGTGGTAATTTTTGGTATTATATTGTCACTATGGAAGATGACTCGGCTCCAAACGCAGCCCATAATTATCATTTGTACATTAGTAAATGTCCTCAGTGCTGTTCTTACTCTCCATCTCTCTCATTCTCTCGACTAGCTGAGCGAGATACCCGAGGCACTGAAACCCTGGTCTCTCTGTGTGACTTCATTTCCGTCTAGGGTTTTTTTTTTTTTTAACTTTGTTTTCAACCCCACCGTGCACAACTATGGCAACTGGTCCTAAGGGGTGCTCGCATACTTATAAAATTACAACCTTCCTAAACTATTATCATGGGGCCATGAAAACATAATAGAAAAGTCATATGAAGCCAAGAAGATGTCATCGCCCATGTCAGTGGTCCGACAAGGTTACTCCTGCAGGTGAATTTGAGGAGAATGCGTGAGATAAACAATCGGTCAGCTTATTCTTTAAAGCATGGAGCCAGGTTCTTTATATTTAAATGCACCGAATTATCAAAAATATTAGCATCATTTTATTTATTTGCCAAATCATAGTAGCTAATTTAAACCATGATAAAATATCTTGGATCACATCCATGCTGTCACTTTTCCCCTCCATTGTACTCTGTATCCAGCACAGCTAAGTTTCATTCACGCTGCAGCAGTCCTTCCTTTCCAAGTTTCTAAGGCGGAAGAACTACAATGCGCCTACAACATGCCACAGGAGGCTCGGCAAGCAGCCCGCATGCACAGGTGATCGGGGCTCACATGCAAACTATCAAACGTGTAATGGAGAGTATAACCTATTTTGACTACCTGCTCTCATGCCTAGCCTGTGATATTACCTGCCATGTGTATGATCTCTTCCTGCTTGCTCTCCTACTGTAAGTTTCCCTCTCCTGCAAGACCATGAGCCTGGAATGTGTTGTGGATACCTGGTGTGTTAATAAACCTTTCTATAGTAGTTTTGCGTCCCTGCATCACCCTTCACTTCGGCCGCACAGCGTTGTGACACATACATCATAATTTTTATGACCTTGATTTGGTATCTCAGTACCATACAGCATTTTCGTGTGGCCAAGATGCAAAAAAACTTTTCTTTTTAAAAAAAAAAAATCAACATCCATCTGAACTGGTGTAAGTGTGTGTATGAATGGTTGTAGGTGCGTGTTGACGCTGTGATGGATTGGCGAGTTCTCCGGGCCTTCGCTCAGTGTCTGCTGAGATAGGCACCAGCCACCCTGCCATCCTAAGAGGATTAAGCTGTTCAGCAATAAATTAATATTGCAAACTTGGAGCAAAATTGAAACTAGAACCCAGACCTGGAGCTGAGTATGAAGAAGAACCACACTGAAAGTAACATTCTTTAAAACAGTAAACAAAATATCATGTAAGGGTCACAAAAGCATCTATCGTGTAGGATACTGCATACATCTGAACTAGCTTTGCAGTATAAACTCCTTATGCCAGATTTTTAAGTAATCTTTGGAAGAACTGGCTATGTGTAGTACAGGTAGACTATCTTACATATAAAGAAAGGTTGCTAAGACAAATCTTTAAAGAAAAATGCATTTCACAGTGTTATATAGCCTTTTAAATTAGATCATACTGGCTAGTATTGTTTGTCAAGAAACAGAACCCCTTTTTCAAATCACAAAGGAAACCAAGGCAGTGCAAATCCGAGTATCCAAGGAGGGAGAAAAACAAAGGAGGAGAAAAAAAATAAACATATGAAGTCATGGGAGGAGAGAGGGAGAGCATTTAGGGGAGGATAGGAGTGAGAACGAAATACTGCTGTGCAGTGACACGGAGGGTCACCGGGACATGTTTCGGAGTCTAGACAACTGCTGTGGAACACAATACGGTAAATTAATGAACAGGAAATAATCCACTATGGTAGAGGTAGAAATATATGTCAATAGTCAATACACACTCTGAATCAGTCATTAGAAAAAGGTTACGCTACGATTTTTTTTCTTGTAACAGGAGCCGAGGGCAATGTTCCCTCTGTAAGACTGCAAGTGAAACAATGTCCTTAACGGGCGAGTGGTGCATGACTATCAACTCGGAGATCACTGATTTGAATTCAGGTTGATGCCGCAGCCATCTGTGACTGGGAATCCATGGGAGCTAATTGGCCGAGCTCTCACGGGAGGGAGGGATCGCATATGCTCACCTCGCTGTCACTCACAGCGATCACCAGCCAATCATGGGCATCTGTGAGCTCATATGTACAAAGGATCGGATAGCGCTTTCCCTCTGAGTGTGTTAGGTTGCCCCCAAAATGTGCATGCCCAGCAGTTTGAATAGATGTGGGTGGCAACATCGTATGTCACGGAGGAGGTGTGTGCTTGCTTATGCCCCTCCCTGGTTGGTGGTTTTCATTTGTGACACTTGTGAGGCAACACTTCATGGGTGGGAGTTGGATATGACTAAATTAGGGGAGAAAAATGAGGGGGTGGGGGTGTAATGTCCTTAATATGCTCTCAAGCACCCAAATGCTTGAACCCAAATGCGGACTGATTTTAATTCATGATAGACGATTTTCTATTTTTCTCACCATCCACCTTTCATAAAGGAATCAATAACGAGTGAGGATACAAAGCGCCGCATGCTTTTCGCTAAGACGTTTTGTTCAGTGTTCTACATGAGGACGGGCCACATTGTTCACCTTTATGGACCACATGCCTGGCTCTGGATCTTTGAGGTTGAGAACCTTGGCTGAGTTGGGGATGTGCAGCAACTCTGTCAGTCCATCTTTGTTCCCAATCAATTTCCCTGTGAAGAAATGACACAGCAGGGCGTTATAGCTGCAACAACTTACGAAGAAAATAAATAAAATCTTTTGGTGTAGTGGTTAGCATGTAGCATGACAGCAAGAAGGTTCTGGGTTCAATTCCTGGGCTCGGGCGTTTCTAAAGTGCATGTCTTTTGACTGTGGGAGAAAACCGAAGTACCCGGAGGAAACCTCATGCAAGCACGGGGAGCCCAGAACTCAAACCCAGGACCTTCTTGCAGTGAGGCGGACATGCTACCCCCGGCATCACCTTGCCACCAGGTCAGAAGGGTGCTAAGTCATGTGAGTAGAGAGTTCTGTTCTTCAGCTAATCTGAGGGCCACGTGAAGTTTGTAGGTATGTAGCGATTGACTCTGCTGAAATTTGGCGACCTCTGCACACCATGTGCCTAAGCATCCGCTGACCCCGCTGTGTCATTTTAAGTTGCTGTCATTCTCAATTGCTTCCATTTTGTTGTAATAGCACTGACAGTTGGCTGTGGAATATGTAGTGAGGAAATGTCACGACTGGACACACCTGGACACACCTGGACAATAACACATTCAGCATCCCAAAAGACAGTCGCTATGAATTTTCTGCCTTGAACTTTTTTATCTTTGGAGACGTCCCATGCCGCCATTCCATTGATCGTCTTTTTGATTCTGGTTCATAATGATCAATCCAAGTTTCATTACCAGTTATAAGAAAATGTAATGGTGGTGATGAAGAAGTGAAAAGTGCTGTAAGGAACTGACTACATCAACAGGCAGCGGAGTTTTACGATCTGGGATACATGCCCTCATTTGTAGGTGGGACACTGCCTTTAAAAGAGGTAATGACAATGTTGAGAAGTAGGAATGTGAACCTGTATAACTATATCCTGATGTATGTTAGATTGTGTTCATTATTTCTTATATAATAAAACAAACTGCATTATTTTTTGACTCACCCTCATATTTTTGTTTTATATGCCGATTCCCAGGCCATCAAGTCACCGTTCTGCTTTCAGTTTACCTCGAAAGACCTGGGATTCAGTTCCATAAATGGCTCAAAGAGTCAAAATCAACTCCACTCACAAAAAAGATAAATGATTCCTCTCACGCAAACACAGAAAAGCTAAATAAATTTGGCATGTGAGTGTTTCCATAAGCCTTTTTTGGCCTTTATTTGGAATTTGATGGAACGGAATTTGTGGAATATTGTTATTTTGTGTTTCTGATTTTGTATGTAACATTCCCAGTCACAACAAGGATCAGTTAAAACTCAAAAAAGAACAAGAAAAATGTTCCATTACTACCAAACAAAGCTGCCGACTCCACCCTGTACCTACCCTGAGGGTTGCGTATCTCGATGTTCGGGGCTGGACCACTTAGTGCGACTGTGACCTCCTTCAGGCTGGGGTCAAAGGGGATCCTCCAGGTGTTGCTGACTGGACTGTAGTGGTCAGTGGACAGCAGGTGGACTTTAGAGGACTGCACTGCTTTCTCCACCCATTTAAGGACCTTCCCAGAAAAAAAACATAATACAAATACAAAGGGTCAGAAGTTTACCTACACTTAACACTGCATGTTATGGCAATGTTGGGCTTACAATGATTATACAGTATAGTCTTTTAATAAAATGCAAATGGTGCACAAGTTTTACTTTATATTGCGTTTTCTGAAATCACCTCTAGGTCAAGGACTCTTAACTTCCTGTTAGTGATCATGAATGATGCCAGCTTGGTAGCTTCTCTGTGCATAAAATGGGTTTATTTGACATCACTTACTGGACTGACCAAACAACGTAACGTTAAAATCCGAGGAGCTCAATGCAGATCTGAGAAAGTTTATTATAGATTTGGGAATGTTATGAAGACAGGAATGTCTCTTGGAGCCATTTTTAAACAAAAGACCATACAGTTCAAACAACTGTACATTACTACAAGTTATTGGGAGGGGTAGCCATTTTGCCAACGTCTGGAAAACAGCCAGTCATTCTTAGCTGAGGAACCCAGGAACCTTAGCACCCATCCAGTAACCACCAATTCACAGGTCTGCCATGAACTAATAGCTGCTGGAAGAGCACACCAGTACCACTGTTCACAATCATGTGAGATTTACATCACCATGGACTTAAAGGCAGCCATCCAAGAAGGAAGGTTGTACAACATCAACTCCTTCAAGCTTGCATATAGTTTTGCACCTATTCACATAGACAAAAAAACAGTCCTTTGGAGGAAGGTTGGGCTATAATAACCAAAGATATGTTTGAAGGTATAAGGGTGAGGCATTCAAATCCAAGAACACGGTACTAACTGGTAAACATGGTGGTGGTAGCATCACGATCAAGGGCTGTTTATGCTGCTTGTGGAATTGGGGTATTGCACAAAGTGGATATAATAATGAAGAGAACCCAGCCACTGGGTTAACAGAAGCCAATGTGTACAATGTACCAAGCCTGGGTAACTGGGAAGGGTTGGGTCAGGAATGGCATCTGGCATAAAACCTGTGCCAAATTCAACATCCGGATTCATTCTTTTATGATTGATCCTATGTGGTGACCCCTGACAGGAACAGCCAAATAAGAAGACGAAGAAAAAAGGAAATAATAATGAAGAAGGAGGACCGCCTACCTCAAACCTTCAGAAACTTGGACAGAGTTGTGTGTTCCACCAAGACAGTGACTCCAAACACACAACAAAGTTGGTTGTGGAATGGATAAAACAGGTTAACGGTAAGCTTTTGGAATGGTCTTCCAAAAGTTTTGACCTCAACCCAGTCGAAAATATTGTTCACTCTGCTGACAAGTCTAGTCTACGCCAGGACACCAACAAATTCACCTGAATTGGGCCAAGAAGAGTGGAGAAATGTCTAACCCAAATTCTGGCAGAAGGTTACTGATGACTACCAAAATTGCCTGGTCAAGGTAAAACTTACAAAGGGACATTTAACTGAAAAATAGAATGTTAACCCTGGGATGATTTCATATATTCTCATATATGTTGTACAACCAGTCTACTTCAGAAAAAGAACAGTTCAGAGAAATCACAGAAAGCCTGATATTGCCATGATGTTCACGTCCATGATGAGAGTATGGAAAATTCTGATCACCACTTTAGGACCCCTAGTTTGCATGACCTTTAAGTGCTTCTTAGATCTTGTCCAAAAAAACAAAGGGATGCACATCTGGTCTGAACCTCGAGTCTTGTCAAGTGCTTCATGTTTTACCAGAGCCACATTGCAAGAGTTACACACAGATTTAAAAACACCCACTACACAAAGCTGGAAGTGTTTGGCATACCACTGATTGAAAAACGAATCACAAAGAACAGCTGTACCCTAGCTTGTTGTTGTAAGCAGCAGCATTAATTTGGCCTAATCTGGCTTTAAACAGTAAAACTCTGCATTCTGGCTATTTTCATACAAGTGAGTGTCTGGCGATGGAGTGAAAAACATCGAGTCACTGGCAGTTCTCAGAGCAGAGACGCCTTGGTAATGAGAAAGATTAGAAGAGAATAACCAGACTAGTTGAAGCTGATAGGAAGTCAAGTGAAGATAGTAACTCAAATAAGCACTTTTTACAACTGTGATGACCTGAAAAGTATCTCCGAGTAAAATAATGGACCTTAAAATGTATGGACTGCAACAGAAGAAGACTATGCTGGGTTCATATCGCACTGTTTGTGTGTCATGTGCTAAGTCACATCACCAGACTTATGTCACCAGACATAAATGATTTGACCAATGCATCTACATATGAACATGTATGAAGGAGTTTCAGTGGTCATCTGAGCTGAGGGGATGCTGCACCTGCAGGATTCTCACCTGCTCTTCAATTTCTTGGCTTTCCCAAAAACGAATTAGCACCAAGACCACACATTTTATGCTTAGCAACTTGCAGAGAAGTAAGTGAAAGATTCAGGTGAGGACAGACAAAGCAAAGAGAAAGAAAGAAAGAAAGAAAAATAGTGTGTATAATACAATAAGAAAAATAATGAAAATTAAAAGAAAGACATAAAAAAGTCAATACTAAAGAAAGAAAGAAAGAATTTCAGTATTAAGGAAGCAATAAAGAAAACGTGGACAGAAGAAATCAAAAAATAGAATAAAAGGCAGAAAAAATTATATAACAAAATAACAGAAAGAAAGAAAGAAAGAAAGAATGAAAGAAGCCGATACACAGCAGAAAAAGGAAGTGAAGAAAGAAAGTAAGATGCCAGTGCATAGGCAAAAGAAAGAAGGAAGGAATGAACGAAAGAAAGAATCCAATACACAATAGAAAGAAAGAAGAAAGAAAAACACTGTGTGTAAAAAAATAAGAGAAAGAATTAAATATAAAAACAAAAAAAGAAAGAAAGATGGATGCCAGAACACAGCTGAAAGAAAGAAAGAAAGAAACCAATACACAACAGAAAGAAACAGCGTAAAAAATAAGAGAAAGAACAAAAAATAAAAAGAAAGAAAGAAGCCAGTACACAGCTGAAAAAAAAGGAGAGAAAAAAAAGTATGTCTGTACTAAAGAAAGAAAGAAAGATAGTTCTCACCTCATTAACTTGTTTCTTGTCCAGATGGAACACCTGCCCTGAGCTGGTGGAGGCGATTTCTTCATAGACCTTGTAACCAATATGTGATCTATCATCACAGTCACCAGTCAACACAAACACCACCTGTACACACACACACACACACACACACACACACACACACTTTAGAGAACCTGCTGTAATGTAATACCGAGTGTTTAAGTTTGAGGGAACGCTGTCTGTACCTGCGACTGTTTCTGCTGGATGAGCTGCAGGACCTCGTGCGTCAGTTTGTAATCCTTCGATCGTGCGTCTGTGAAGACGTAAATGAAGGATCCCGGTAGAGAGATCTCCAACGCGATCTTGATGGCTCCGATGCTCATCTCTGGACAGTCTCCGCCTCCCTGTTGAGCATCACAAGAAATGACACAAAACTCTTTGGCAGATCCTGAGAGGATAAGGAAGCTGATCACTGGTTTAAGGATGAACGAATTCGTGTGACCGGCACTGCTTGTGTTTAGGTTCTAAAAAGACCGTGGCGTTTATTGGTTCCTGAAATTCGCATCACAGAGCCCTATCACAAGCCTGAAAATTGGAAAACAAATGGAATCTTCTCTACAGACTTAAAAAAACACTCGCTCACATTTTAAATAGGGTTTTAACAGTGCAGTAAACTGCTCGGGGTATATGATGATAAATTACTGTGAGTGAGTTTCATCTAACTTCTTAAATGCTGGACTCGTTCGAGTTTCTCCCACTGGGTTGCTTCCTCAGAGAACAAACATCTGCTCCAGACACCAGCCAGCACGAAGGCTTAATACGTCTCTCGCAATTTGAGTTCCTAATAGCGCAGCGTTTTGCTAAACATATTTTCTCAGATGCACGCTCAGACACGGCATCCAAGGTGAGGACCGCAGAGAACACACGCACCCTTTCGCCAAAAACACTTCTCGACACGCCAAAGATGTTTTCTTGTGGGTGGAACACAAAGAAAACACCGGAAAACCCAGTGTTAGCTTGATCTTCGGAAAACTGTCCTGGAGCCGACAAGCTATTTTACGAGGAGATTGAGCATTTGAGTCGACACGGGGGCAGGATCCTGCCTTGTAAACACAGCTTGTATCTCGCGTAGGATTGATCACGCAAATACATGTCAAGTCACCTGTACGTAGAGCTCCTGCAACTCAGTCTGAAACTTCTTGGGATCTGTGGTTATGGTAACAGGTCCGATCTCTGCACAGAAACAAAAACAGACAGCACACATTTCAGTTAGCAAGAATGTAGGAACGGGCCGCCTCACAAACAAAAGGTCCAGGGTTTGATTCCCAGGCTCGGTCGTTGCTGTGTGGAGTTTGCATGTTCTCCCGTGTTTGCTCCCGGGTTTCCTGTGTACTCCGGTTTCCTCCGACAGTCCATGCACATTAGGCTAACTGGCTGTTCCAAATTGACCCTAGGTGTGAGTGTGAACGGTTGCGTGTGTGTTGCTCTGCAATGGTCTGGAGAGCTGTTCAGGGTGTACCCCACCTTCGCCCAGTGTTGGCCGAGATGGGTGCCAGCCTCCCCGTGACCCTGATTAAGATTAAGCAGCTTAGAAAATCAGTGAATGAATGAATAACTTGTGTAACTGATAGCAACGGCATTGTGGCCTTGCTAATTATCCAGTTACAGCTGCAGCCTTAAAGAGAGGGGTTCTCCAGCACTTAAAACAGTGAGCAGTGGTGGCTCAGGGTTACTGATCAGAAGGTTGGGGATTCAAGCCCCAGTACCATTTACATTCATGGCATTTGGCAGACACCATGCTCAAGGACCCTACAGTGGGCTTGAACCCCCAACCTTTGAATCAGTAACCCAAACCTTAGCCAATAAGCCACTGCTGCCCTGTGTACCATGAAGCTGCCACTGTCGGGCCCTTGAGCAAGGCCCTTAACTCCATTTGCAGTTGAATAAATGAGATAACAATGTAAGTCGCTGTGGATAAGGGTGTCTGAGAAAAAACATAAATGTAGAAATACTCAAAGGCAATGGAATCTTACTCATTTATCCATGCAGTTCATATTCATGCTTAGTAAAAAAAAAAAATAATGTTCTCCAGAAACCTTTGCTTGAGAGATGCTTGGCGGTTTGAAACATTTACTGTTTTTTTAGGGGGGGATTTTGCAGTGGAAAAAAAAACAATTGCAAAAACATGACGCTAAGAATAAATTCCAGCAGTAACGACTCCAAGTGGAGCACTGAGTGGAAATAACATTCGGCTTTTTATTCCTCCTTCAATCTAGTTACTGTGCAATATTTTAATAAATGTACCTTTTCTATAATCTGGTAGCCAACGAAAAAATGTGTAATAATCATAATTATTATTATTATTAGGGACAGTGGTGGCTCGGTCGTTAGGGTGCTGGCTTACTGATACGAAGGTCAGGGGCTCAAGCCCCACTGTCACAGAGTAGTCACTGCCGTCCCCAAGTGCAGCTAACTGGGTTATCAAATGCCGGCCATGTCTCTCACTGTCTGTGGTGAGAGGTATGTAAAAGAACCATCGCTGTCATTCATAAAGAGTAGGCCACGGAGTTGCTGTCAGCCTGCGATGGCCTGGCGAGCTGTCCAGAGTGTACTCTGCCCTAGCCCAGAGTCGGCTGAGATGGGCGCCAGCCTCCCCGCGACTTTAATTAGGATTTTATTTTTTTTGCTAGCAATGTTCTAATGTCCTGTTCTCATCAGCTGTTCTCCCCCACGACGGGAAAAGACCTTATAACTCAGGTACGCGACTTGGCCTGTGGCATGCATATTACCGTGAGGTCATGGCTCTGCAATTGTGAGCGGATAACCTCATGCTCTGCTTAAAAACCCGGTTTCTTCTTCTGCAGCCAAAAGTCAGTAGTCACACTGTTTCCTCAATCGCTTTGTTCTTCGCTCTAACGAGCTGTGAACATTTTTCCGAGTTTGCTCTTTGCAAGAGCAGAAAGATGGATGACATCATATCTGCAGCTGTTTCGCATTATAGACAATACAAAAGTGGAAAAAGACCTGTGTCTGATACATACAAGTGTAAAGAACAAACGGAGAAATGACAGGGCTCCGAGTGTACACTTAACAAGGAGTCTTGAAAGCGTGATGTGGCTTTGAACTGCGTCCCGACTGTTAAAGGGAACATAAAGAGGTTAGGATGTCGAGTGGTGTCTAATCAAGCCTAGGAATGAGCCCTGCGATGAAAAGAACAGGCAAGCGACTGCAAAAACAATTTTAAAGGACATCTGCCTCTTGCCTAGGCTTCATTCAGCTATGGCATGCACGTCAGATCATTCCAGTGTACGAAACTCTAGTAGTCCAGAATCAGATCCTTTGGATGTGAGCCCTAGACAATAACTCTGACAATACCTATGAGCTTTATGAGCAGCCTCTGTGAACACAAAGATTTTAGTGGCCCCCAAGCTCACATGTTCAAACTTCGAACCTGAAACAGGTGGTAGATCATTTATCCTACCTCCGAAGTACGAGCTCCATAACGTTCTGGGGCGTCTCATCTCTGAGGTCCAAACTGACATGGGTAAGTATGAGAATGTATCTTTTTTGGGGTGGATATTTTCCCTGATTTTCTCCATATTTTATTAATTTGATCATTTGCCGAACCACTTGATCCTATTAGGGTTGTGGGGAGGTTGAAGCCTCCTATCCCACTCTGGTCGATTGCCCCTAGGTGTGAGTGTGAATAGTTCTGTGTGTGTTGGGCCTGTGAACGTCTGGCAAATTGTTCAGGGTGTACCCTGCCTTTGCCCCGGAGTTGGCTGGAATGGAATGGGCTCCAGTCTTCCCTCACCCTAGGAAAAGATGAAGCAGTTCGGAAAATTAAATATAAATGAAATGAACTCATAAATGCCTACAATTGGCTATTTTTGTTATGATTGACAAGAAAGACAAATTACACCATATTTCTTTCCATCTTCACCAAACCACCATTTTCCACCATGAGAAATGCAAAACTTTTCAATAAATTTTCTACAGTGAATAAAAGCTGATGAGGTGACAGCGAGAAGGTCCTGGGTTCGATTCCCAGGCTCAGGCATTTCTGTGTGGAGTTTGCATGTCCTCCCCATGCTTGTGTGGGTTTGCTCTGGGTACTCCGGTTTCCTCCGACAGTCCAAAGACATGCACATTAGGCCAACTTTTCCTTTTCCTTGCTTTTCCTAAATGAGCCGCTTCAACATGGACTGGACCTCAGGACGTAGGTGCCAGATCTCCAGTCTTTGTGCGACTGATTCAGTTAAAATGCAGCATTTTATTCTAACAGCTTAATTGGCCCCTAGTGTACAATTTCTACCAAAAGAAATTTTTTCATATTGTTAAAGGGAAAATATATGTGATCAAAGCCTTTCTTTAAAAAAAAAAAAAAACTAACAAAGAAATATTTGGCTCCAGTAAATCCAACAAGTGTTTCATGATGGAAAACTTTACACATGCTGAGCCGTATCTTCTGATTAAACTGTTTTATCTAAGCTGGCCCAGACTCTGTCTGACTCTGGCTGTACTTGGACCAGAACTGTGGTGCCACAGTCAAGACAAATGGCTCAAAAACGACATGGAAAACAGAAGACGTCTGTCATTCTATCATTCAGCAGAGAGAACCGAAAATCCACAAAGGTTTCAGAGCCTGAACATTAAGGAACAATGAAACACAATAAAACCTGAAGCCAATAAATTTTAATATTTAACTTATAAATAATTATCAGAAAGGCATTATATCTCAACCTCAACTTACTTACTTACATTTATATTCCTTTATACTTACAGAAAAATTAATGTTAGGGCAATTTCACCATAACTGACGTGTGATTTCCACAAAAGATAATACAAAAAAGACCTACAGCTTTTATTACAAACAGAATTTACTTATAATATGGTGGTAGGGTGCTGGATTACTGATCCCAAGGTCGGGGGCTCAAGCCCCACTGCTGTCCCCCCCAGTGCAGCTAACTGGGTTATCAAAGGCCGGCCATGTCTCTCACTGTCTGTGCTGAGAGGCATGTAAAAGAA
>JBCNYH010000022.1:11057812-11068814 GCA_039654325.1 Tandanus tandanus | reverse complement strand
GTGTGTGTGTGTGGGAGAGAGAGAGAGAGAGAGAGAGAGAGAGAGAGAGAGAGAGAGAGAGAGAGAGAGAGAGAGAACAATGAAGCAAAAAACAAAGATTCGCAGCAAAACAGACAAAATGAGTTTTAATAAATAGGACGTTTTACTAACACAAGCGTTTTTCCCTTTTTTTCTGAATCCTTGCTGAATACCTGGTTAATATCAAACCCTGTACTTTACTGATGTTAATTCCTGCCATCCATCTGCCTTAAAATGTTGCTTAGATACAATTATTTGAAATAAAATCAAAGTTTGTAACAACAACAGGGACCTTTTTTTGCACTGTGGCCCAAACCCAGACTGCAGATTCCACCAGTGAGAGTAATCCGACACAACGGTTCCCCCGGCTACAGTACTCTTCTAAAATGGATTATTCTCAACAATTCGCGCCTAGCTCAGTCAAACAAAAATATCATTCTCATCATTTGTTTTATTCCAATTGACCGTTAACAGATATTACGGTACTACTAGCCTATGATTACTATTACTGTGAAGCATGGTGGTGTCAGCATCACGCAATGAGGCTGCTACTCTACAACTGGGACTGGAGCTTTATTCAAGATAAAAGGACTCACAGATGGCTATCTCCATCATAGATCAGTCTCTATTGCCACAAAGCCTGCAGCTAGATGGCTAAAGATGAAAAAAACGTTTTCCTTTCAAGCCTGGTAACAAGTCAAAGCACTTTAGAAAAAGGTGAACATTCTAGATGCCCCATGTAGTCACAATGCAGATCTTAATCTTATTTCCGATATAATCTTAATTTTACTATTGTTGTGTACCGGAGATCCTCTCACAATGTGATAGATATGGAGCATTTTTGCAAGGAAGTACAAGTGGACTAAAATTCATTCATTCATTCATTCGTCCATTTGCCGAGCCGCTTAATCCTACTAGGGTTGCAGGGAGGCTGGAGCCTCTCTCAGCCGACACTGGGTGAAGGCAGGGTACACTCTGAACAGCTGGTCAGCCCATCACAGGACAACACACACACACGACCATTCACACTTACATTTACGCCAAGTAGTAATTTGGAATAGCCAATTAGCTTAATGTGATTTATCCTTAACTGGGGTCGCGGACAGGCCGGAGCCTCTCTCAGCCTGACTCTGAACATCTTGCCATCGACAATATTTTTTTTTATTAAATGAGTGTGTTTTCCTTAAAAGAAAAAATCAAAAGGCACTGGCCAGTGTCCTTTAGCATATATGGAAAGGGGGGCCTAACCCCAGGTGGGTTACATGGAGCACCACACATGTGCAGTGCAAGTTTTCTGTTAGACCTAGAGAAGTTCACGTATGTAAGGTACTCATTCATTTTCTGAACCACTTATTCCTAATTAGGCTCGCCAGGCCATCGCAGGGCAGAAACACGCTGATGGCTATGCAGCCTACTCTTGAAGAAAATCAGCAATGGTTCTTTTACATGCCTCTCACCATGGACAGTGAGAGACATGGCCGGCATTTGATAACACAGTTAGCTGCACTGGGGGGACAGCAGAGACATCCCGCTGATAGCGGGGCTTGAACCCCCGACCTTGGGATCAGTAATCCAGCACCCTACCACCGGGCCACCACTGCCCCTGTAAGGTACTCCACTCTGATAAATGTGTCCTGCGGTTAGACTAAGGCATGGCTTTATTATTTTCATGAAATCTGAAGATGAGGTACTACACTGTTTCCACCCCTATGAAGAGACACTGTACAAATGTACTTTATTTATTATTATTTTATTTATTTATTTATTTTATACTGTATTATCCTGCAGGGGAAACGTTGACTTCTGCATTTAACCGATCCAAAGTGAGCACACACACACACACACACACACACACACACACACACACACATATATAAACAGTGAGCACACACACTGGGAGCAGTTGGGGGTCAGGTGCCTTGCTCAAGGGCACTTCAGCCATGAAGGTGAAGGAAGGGAAGGTGCATCTCACTCCCCCTTCGCCACACATATTTCCTGCTGGTTCGGGAATCGAACCAGCGACCTATCGGTCCCAAAGCCGCTTTTCTGCAGTTTTGTCAGATAGACGGGTTGTTGGATAAATATGTCTGACTGTCAAATCCCAACACTATACTTGTTCCTCATTACAATGTGGCTGTGTGTTACGGGAAAACCGTGCTGTTTTACAGCTGTCTGCCACTGTGTGCGCGGTTAATGAGAACGCTCATCTGATTCTGAACTGCTGAAGGACCAAAGTCTCCAAAACACCTGCGAAAGCGTCTGAGCGCGGGGAACAATTCACTGCTCTGGCTTTCGGTTGAACGGGAACACGGATTCTCATTTGGACACTGGCACATTGTAAACACGGGGACGCACGCTTCCCTCTGGGCATGTGCTTCCAACATGACGAAGCACTTTCAAAGAATCACTGGCAGGACTTACAGTTCTCATACAGTGGAGTGACTAGCTCTGGGTCTCAATTTGTGGACTTGCATATGTTTATACTTACTATTTTGTGTGCGTAAACCTAGGGTCAATTTAAAACAGCCAATTAGCCTAATGTGCATGTCTTTGGACTGTGGGAGGAAACCAGAGTGCCCGGAGGAAACCCATGCAAGCATGGGAAGAATATGCAAACTCCACACAGAAACACCCGAGCCCAGCAAACCCAGGACCTTCTTGTGTGAGGCAGAAGTGCTAACCACTACGTCACCGTGCCACCGTGGGGAACACATGCAAGTGAAAAAAAAAAATTAAACAATAATTAATTTTTTAAAATAGATGAGCAAAAATAAAGCCAAAAAAACATCCCTACCATTAAATACTTTCATTACAAATTTTACTGCTTTTCATAGTATAAGTCTAGATTGTATGGAAGGGCTGCTTCGTTAGCGGTTAGCATAGCACAAGCCGCAACCACTTCCAATTCGTTTTCTGTCATGACGTACCTATTAATGAGATATGATGTGATATCCTACTGGTAGATTAGCCAATCAGAAGGTGTGATTGCAGTGGGTACGGATAGAATAAAATAGTGTTGCAACGCTAGATGCGAGATAACATCTGCATGCTAATGCTGAACCCTCTAAGTAAATCGTAACTACTCATAATAATGGTCTAGCTGTGAGTCAATACACATGGAAGTGAAGTCATTATGTTAAGTTGATTGTCCCAGACTCTGTGAAAGCTTCTGCATGGCAAAGAGCGTCGTGGCCGTCACCTAGGACAGATGTTTTCTTGTTGCTGGGACGGATAATCGTTCAAAGATGTTGCGAGATGAGACAGTTCTCCGGTCATCTCTGTGAAGTGATGATAAGTAGAACACAATGTGCTCAATTAGTCATCAAGGGGAATGTGATGACATGCAGAAAACATGAAGCCTTTGCGCACGAGCATGGAGGTCAAACATGTGTAAGAAATGATACGGACCCGTAACTCAGTCCAAAACAGGTATCAGGTATCGATACAACCAGAAAGGAAGAAGCGACTGTGCCAAAACCACCATAAAAAAACCCAGACTACAGTTTGAAAGTGCACATGAGGACTTTTTGAACAAAATAAAAAAAACAACAGTTTCTTTGTGCTATTTTTAAGACTTTAAGTTTAGAGGAAAAAATGCTGACAAGCAAATGAACACCATCCAAACTGTGAAGCACGGGGGTGGCGGCATCATGTAGTAACTAACTGTAATCATTCTGTTACTTATTAATTTTCATCTCTATTTAATTTAGTAGTTACTTCCACAATATATATTTGATACACTATTAATCCGACAAGGAAAATCTGGCTCTGCATTTAACCCATCCAAAGTGATCACACACACATATGTAAACAGTGAGCTCACACACACACACACACACACACACGGCACCCGGAGAGCAGTTAGGGGTTGCTTGCTCAAGGGCATTCAGCCATGAAGGTGGAGGAAGGGGAAAGTGCCCCCCGCCACACATTTTTCCTGATGGTCCGGGAATAGAACCAGTGACCTTATGGTCGCAAATCCCGCTTTTCTAACCATTAGGCCACGGCTACCCCATATTTATTCACATATAACCGACCATCCGAGAAAGACTTGTGTGTTACCCAAAAAGGTACATTTAAAAGCCTCTGTGGCCTCCCTTATAAAGAAACACCCATCCATCCATTTACCAAAATGCCTAACACTTCCTATCAGGGACACGGGGAGGATGGAGCCTATCTCAGCCGACTCTGGGCAAAGATGGGGAACACCTTGAACAGCTCTCCAGACTATTGCAGGGGTAACACACACACACACAATGATTCACACTCACACTCATACCTAGGGGCAATTTGGCAGAGCCATGAAGTCTAACAAGCATGTTTTAGGACTGTGGGGGGAAAAAAACCCACACCGGGAGGAAACCCAGGCAAACACTGGGAGAACATGCAAACACCACACAGAGATGCCCTCACTTAGCCCAAGACTCCAACCCAGGACCTTCTTGTTGTGTGGCAGACGTGGTATCACTACACCCCCGTGCCGCCCTGGTTAATAAAATGTGGACCGACAAGTTTTTGTAGAGTCTATCTTAAACGTATTAAGTATTATTATACTAAACACAACTTATTTGCTAAGTGTTAAGACACACAGGTGGATTCCACACAGTTCACAAACTGTTGAAGACAAAAGCCATCAAATTTGTCAGCGATCCCTTGAGGTCATGTCTGACTGCTTGGCAACGTCTCCGAACACCAACCTGCTGACAGCAACTGTCAAAACTGAGAAAGGATGGCATGTGGTTTCCCTCACCTGTGCACATTGTGTAACATTGGTCTGATACAATTAGAATTATATCATTAAAAGAGATGAATGGAAAGAGGTCTGGAGCGCGGCCAGCCGATGATCAACTATGTCTTATTACTCGGCTTTGATTTGACTAATGCTTAAGTCAGTAAATCATAGCAGCAGGCAGGGCTTTTTCATCTCTTTTAGCTTTTGCCAAACCTGCAAACCGTACATATGGTTTTCATTTTGTCTTCCAAAATACAGCCGTGTCTCACTGGCACACGGGGCATGATCTCAACGCTAAAAGGGTTCATGTACGGAGAGCTTAGGAACGCAGGAATAGTGGTCATACCAAAAGCACACTAAACACCATGTTAACAACCCCGACACCTTAAAATTGTTTCCACACTGGCTACGTATCAGAGACTCATCTATTATCTAAACCACTTTTCCGACAGAGTCGCGGGGAAGCTGTAGCCAATCCCAGCTGACTTCAGGCAAGACTACCCTGGGGTACACCCAGGACAGGTCATCAGCCTATCACAGGGCTTATGTCTTATGAACAAAAAGCGAACAAAATGCGAATGATTTATGACGGGAGATTCTATTTTTTATTTTTTTTTTGCCAAACATCCACAAACCAATCGCATATTACTCGCAAATCAGTCGCAATAAATTGGCACACGACCTTCTCGCGACTTTCGCGTGATATATTTAAGCCGCAAAATATGTGATTGCATGTGGAGTCACAAAACATCTTAGCTTGAAGCAACTAGGAGTTCAACTCCTCCTGGATGGGACGCTAGTCCGTCGCTGGTTACCTTCCCAGTGATTTTTACTGGTACCCATTTATACTGCTGGGTGGACAGAGGCACACTTGTGGTTAAGACCTTAAGACGGTGGGGGTCTGACGAGGATCCGAACTCACAATCTCTCGATCATGAGCCCGGCACCCTAAACATTACACCACCAGCCCCAGCCTACTCACTCACATGACTCCTCGACGTTGCTGTGAACTGGTGCCTCGCTGCTGCCTTTTATTAAATTCAATTTGGAGCCATGGATCAATTTCTTCTTATTTCGTACTGGCTCCTTCATAGCTCTGTGTTACTGTATTTAATTGTCCAGTTATAATATTATTCAGTTTGGCTTAAAGCTTTTAAGTTACTACTGCCTAGTAGAAGTAACCGCCAAGTTCGATGACGAAATCTCAAACAGTTTTTGAGTTCTGGCTCGAAATTGAAGAGGTTACAGACGGATAGACAGACATACTGATGACGACATCTCCCTGGGGGGATAATACAAATATGCATGCTCCCTGCTGTCGGCCATTTTCCGAGCGTGTCCAATGAGTGTGTCCCAGAGTGTCGTTAATGCACTGAACTGATAGCAAGAGAGCGAGACAAACATCATCGCCCAGAAACATCACAGTTTCTAGTCTCTCTATATACTGTCCCTGATCTTAGCATCGCTAACATGAACACAGACACCATGAACAATTCCAACTGATCTCTATATTCATAGACGCTAGCTTTACCATATAACAAAGGTTGACTATGCTATCCCTGACTGGCCTTTTACAGGAAATGTTTCAGCGCTACAAAGCCTGGCCTGGGACACAAAGACGAGGAGAGACTGAAAGTGGAAGGAATGAAAGAAAGCCAGGGGTTGAAAGGAGAACAACTGGAATGAATGAACAGAAACTTCAGACTCTAGGATCCTCGTTCTCCTTCTGCTTGACTGAAAAAAGTTCTTATTTATCATTCTCAGCAGTACCCTGTTGAGTCGTCTGCTTATGTAGCTTAACTTGCAGAAAGGCTCGGAGAAAAAACACGTCATTCACCACACTGGTGATTTGGCGGCATGGTTTTCAGGGGGGGGGCAAGTGTAAGCATGTGAAGTTAGCAACAGCAACTGCCAGGTAAGGAGCTGTTCTTAATACAGACCAAATGCTTTTCCCACCAAGAAGTCAAATAAAACATAATTAAATATAAAACAAGATTGCATCTAATATGCTTCAGTTTAATGACAGTCTGGGTATTAATCTTTTTAAGTGGGCCATAAAATTGTGGCTTGAAAAAGCTCTTGCTTTGAGGAAAATTTCATGACCACTACTGCTGCTTGATATTTAGCCTAAAGAGCAATTACTTGATTAACTTTTATAAGTCGTTAAATTGGGGTGTAGCGGTTAGCACGTCTGCTTTACAACAAGAAGGTTCTGGGTTTGAGTCTTGTGGAGTATGTTCCTGCTTTTGTGGGTTTCCTCCAGGTACTCCGGTTTCCTCTGAGAGTCTAAAGACATGCACATTAGACTAACTGGCTGTTCCAAATTGTCCCTGGGGCGGCACGGTGGCGTAGGTATTAACACATCTGCCTTAGCAAGAAGGTCCTGCGTTAAAATCACGAGTTCTAGAGTTTCTGCGTGGAGTTTGCATGTTCTCCCCGTGCTTGAGTTTGTTTCCTCCAGGTACTTCCTCCCACAGTCCAAAGACATGCACATCAGGCTAACTGGCTGTTCCGAATTGCCCTTCGGTGTGAGTGTGAATGTTTGTGTGAGTTACTCTATTAGGGTCGTGGGGAGGCTGGAGTGTATCTCAGCCGACACGGGGCGAAGGCGGATTACACCCTGAACAGTTTACCAGCCCATCGCACGGCAACACACACAACCATTCACACGTACACCTAGGGGCAATTGGGAGCAGCCATTTTAGCCTAATGTGCCTGTCTTTGGACTGTGGGAGGAAACCGGAGTACCTGGAGGAAACCCACACAAGCACGGGGAGAACATGCAAACTCCACAAACAGTGGCCATTTGCATAAGACAAACTAATGCATTAAGTTAACTAACACACCAACGCAAACTTCAGCACCAAAACATCTGTTAGGAATAATCTATTTGTTTTGAAATGGCTTATCAGTCAGTCATCATTATCTTTTCAAAACCTGGTGTTTCTCTCTCTTTCTCTCCCCCTTCTTTTATCTGCCTCTCTCTTTTCTGCCTGCCCTCTCTCTCCTCCCCCCTTCCCCCTCTCGCTCTCTCCCCTCTCCCCTTTGTTCTCTCTCTCTCTCTCTCTCTCTCTCTCCTTTTTTCTCTCTGACTCTGAGGGTGATTTATCAGAGGAAACGATCCTTGTTTCTAAGGTTTTCTAAATTGAAGTATGAAATGTTGATAAATCCCCACAAGCCAAACTTTACATTCAAATGAATTTTCTAATCTTGAGGATTCAAAAGACTGATCAGCCAAGAGACATTTCAGGAAATTTACTCACAACCATTCACTGATAACCATACCCCTGCCTGCACCAAATCACTGATAATTATGGCCCCACCCCAACCAGTAACTGATAACCAAGGTATCCACCCTCCCACCCCCCTAGCCAGTAACTGATAACTGTGGCCCTGCCAACAACCAGTCACTGAAAACCATGGTCCCAACCATAACAAGTTACTTATAACCATGGTCCTGCCCACAACCAATCACTGATTACAATGACCTCACGTACAACTACTCAGCAATAAGCATGTCCCTCTCCACAACCAATCACTATTAACCATGGTCCCACCCATAACCAATCGCTTATATCCATGACCCCGCCTATAACCAAACACTGAGGATATGTGGCAGGAGGTAATCAGTCTGTGAGCCAAAGCAGAGAATTCCAGGACCAAAGAGTTGCAATAATGTGCTAATACAGTCCGCAATCACCATTAAAAAACAAAAAAACAAACAAACAAACAAACTAGTCATGATAGACATATCCCTGCCCCGAAACCAATCACTAATTACCACTTCCCCACCCACAAGCAATAACTGATATTCATGGCCCTGCCCACAACCAATCACTGATAACAGTGTCCCTGCCCACAACGAATCGCTAATAACCATAGCCCCACCCACAGCCAATCACTGATAACCATAGCCCTACCCACAATCAATCGCTAATAACCATAGCCCCACCCACAGCCAATCACTGATAACCATAGCCCTACCCACAATCAATCGCTAATAACCATAGCCCCACCCACAGCCAATCACTGATAACCATAGCCCTACCCACAATCAATCACTAATAACCATAGTCCCACCCACAACCAATCACTGATAAGCATGGCCCCACCCACAACCAATCACTTATAACCATAGCCCCACCCACAACCAATCACTTATAACCATGATTCCCCCCCTTGTCACCTCTTTGTCCACCTTGTCGCCTCTTTGTTCCTTGTTTTCAATTTTTATTTTGAAAAAAATACATTTATAAACACTAATTTAAGTACTGTCTAGAACAGCAGACAAGACTCTGCCCTGGTTTGTTTGTGCAGTTGCGTAAACGCCCTCGCTCTATACCACCTGCCGGTTTAACCAAACTGATACTCCAAATAACTGCAGGATACATTTTTAGTCATCTTGAGTATTCACAGTTCAAAGTAAATCTAACTTTAGAGACACAGACTGCTTCAAACTACATGGTACCGAACACATTAACTTTCCACGCCAAATATTATGAAGAACATTTCTGTTTCCTGTGAAGTTACAGAGAAGGCACCACGCTATGGGGAAAGGTTTGGTTGTGCAACACCTGAAGCGCTGACATAAGCACATGTGCTGCTCTCAAATTAGGGGCCATTATGATATTCTTTGTTCGTCATTACAGAGATGAGACAGGAGAATTATACTGTACTTGGACACACTCCCAACTGACTCTGGTTAAAAAAAAAAAAAAAAAAAAAAAAAAGAAAAAAAAACAAAACCTCACCCTCAAGGAATTCCTGCCTAATAGCATCATTATGGCCGTGCCCAATCTTCCATCCTTGTAATCTAGCTCGGGCGGGGGATTCACTGATGACTCCAGCTTTAGCGGTGTCAAGAAGACCTTTAACAAGCGAGTCTGCTTTAGATGTGTTTACGTGTTTTTAAGCTGAAGTGCAGCTTTGGTTCTCGACCTTTATGTCGAGAGCTTTGGAACTATGTAGAGGCCGCTGCAGGCGAGTGGATGATCAGCTGCTGTGGACATCAGGCGTCTTTTTGTTTTGCTCTGAGATTGACATGACAGAAAAATAATAAGAAGAAGGAGGAAGGAATTTCCTTCCGCCCAATAAAACAACACAAGGCGTGTGGACGTGCATCTTCACTTCGGAAAAGAGGACTATCTCTGACTTCCAAAACCCAACAAACAAATTTCCCTTTTGTCATGTGGCCAACGTGGGACACGCGAGTCCATCAGGCGCCTGTTAGTTTAGGATGTCCAGGAAAAACTGTCCCAAAAAGACCAGAAAATGCCTTTTACAATAATAGAAGCGAATGCATTTGAATGCTGGATCTCATCCTCTGGCTTCACCTGTCAGAACAAATTCAAGTCTTGATTTCCTCTTGGATTAGTTATTTATTTATTTATTTATTTTTGTGGAAGGGGTAAATAAATGAAATGTGATTGTACTGTATAGGATACTAGCACTCCGCCTTACAGCAAGAAGGTACTGGCTTCGAGTACCCGGGCGTTTCTGTGTTTTATGAGTCTCCATGTTCTTCCTGTACTTGAGTGGGTTTCCTCCGGGTACTCCGGTTTCCTTCCACAGCCCAAAGACATGCACATTAGGCTTTCTGGCTGCTCCGAATTGCCCGTAGGTGTGAGTGTGAGTGCGAATTATGGTGTGTGTTGGCCCTGCGATGGACTCCTGCCTCCCTAATAGTAGGATGAAATGGTTCAGCAAATGAGTGAGTGATTTTTCCACTTCCCACGAATCAGTGATGCACTACCAGGTTATCACGCATGCGTAAGATCAGTTCTCAGTCACGCAGTCTTGTCACTGTTATTGTAAACAGACACAGAACCCAAACAAGATGTAAACCAGGTGAGTAAGACATACTAAGCCCATAATCTTGGGGAAACCTTTGTATTTAGCCAAAATGAACTGATAATGGAAGATAAAACACTTCGGCTCTTCACTAGCGAATGGGAACCTTTAAATCCATGGATTTGCGTGCGTTCCAGTGCTGGTCTGTTACTGTGCATTAAACAAGGCTTTACAGCAGGTGATTGTATGCACACATAAGAAAACATGCCGGAACAGAGACTGTGTTTCACAGGAGGTATAACAATTCAGGGCGGGGAAAAAGCAAGCAAGAGGGAAAGAGAGAGAGAGAGAGAGAGAGAGAGAGAGAGAGAGAGAGAGAGAGAGAGAGAGAGAGAGAGAGAGATCCCGTTCGTGTACGCCTGTGGCTACATGCTGTGAGCAGGAGATGTGACACATACAAGT
>JBCNYH010000022.1:11021589-11036615 GCA_039654325.1 Tandanus tandanus | reverse complement strand
TATATATAAACTGTGTCTCACTTCTGCTCATGGTTGTTTCCTGTTTTGCACAATTGCACAAGCCCTATCTCTGTTCTTTCACACTTCTTTTAACCATCCCGGTCTGAGGGGAAATCATTAATCCCACATTTGGACTGCCAAAAACACTGCCTTCTAACAAATAATAAATCATTTCACAAACACATCCAAGCAGTTAAGGCTTTTCTGCCAAATTAGCTTATGTTAGCCAGTAAACTAGCATCAACAGTAAAGATTCAAAACTATTCTCATATTAGCAAACTCAGGAAGTGTAAACAATGAACTCCTGATGGAAATTCTGTCCGGTTAGCCCAGGTTAGCCGGCATTAGCAGTAAAAATGAGTTACGTTCATGCAATTGTAAGAACCTTCTTAGAAAAAGAGATCTCACCAAGTTAGCTCATGTTAACCATTTATCGGATGTTAGCAGTCAGGGTTAGGATAATTTCTCTATATATCATACAAACTCTTAGAAAATCTGTCAGATTAGCCAGTTAGCCATTAGTCCTTATTTATTATCAGTGACGATTCGGAATTTTATGTTTATATTCATCATTAAAAGAATCTTCTAAGAAAAACAAGCAAAACAAAACTCAGAATTCCCGACAAGTTCATTTTAGCCTGCTAGCTGTTGTTAGAAATAAAGATTGGGGTCATTTAATGAATTAAATAAATTTAATAAGGACTCTTAGAGCATAGGTATAAATACTTAGATTCACAACGCGCACTATATGAACGTTCGCGAGGTACGTGAATGGCTTACGTGAATAGGGTCGCAGGGAGGCTGGCGCCCATCTCAGCCGACTCTGCGAGGGCAGAGTACACCCTGGACAGCTTGCCAGGCCATTGCAGGGCAGAAACACACTTAGTCAGAAGACATTTCAGACTCACCTGTAAGGTTAGCCCATGTTAGCAAGTGATGATCCTGCTGGGTGATTGCTCATATAAACTACAAATTTCATTTATTTCATTTATTACCATTTATTACCTTTTTTTCAGGAAATCTGTTCTAATTGGGTTTAAAGATAGAGGATCTAAAAATTTTCCCTTCAAATTTTTTTTTATTTAAGATGTATCATCATAAGAACATTATAAGTCAAAATGTCATGATTTGCTGATGTTAGCTTTAAAAACCTTGCACATACAGGAAGTTTGAAGGAACTTGGTAGTATGAAATTTGTAGAAACATAACCTCTTTATATTGAGTCAGACAAGATGAGAGGAAGAAGTCTGCATATAGTTAATGACATATGATCACTTTCTAAAGCACTGTCACTACAATGCAAACAAGTTCGCACATTCAAATGAAATTGTGTGCAAGTATGAAAATAACCTCTTTCAAACAATAACAATATGACCAGTAGCTGAGCCACGAGGCACTAAAAATCAAAGCAGCTCTTCAAAAATCGGGTTGAAGTGAACAGTCTGTTTAGGCTAAAGCCTGGCATTCATTTACAGGCTGACAGAACACTGTGCCTGGCACCCCACTCATCTCTTTGTCTCCGTCTGACATGCCAAACAGTAATGGTGAGTCCGTGAGAACGGCCTTTGCTGACCCACAGCCTCAGGAACAATGTGTTCTCAAATACCACATTCTCAGAGTCAGAGAGAAACAAATAGATTAATGAGCAATGCCCTGGGAACTGTCCTCTCATCATCATTTTTCTTGTTTGCATTCCAAATTGGTTATATACTAGCAAAACTATGGCATCAGTAAACAAGCCATGTAATAACAATATTCAGAATTGGTATATAAAACACGGGAACAGCGTGATCTGATTGGTTCTCTGTCTCAGGTTGATGGACATTATTCTATTTGTACCCACTGGATATGAGCAATCATGCATTCTGACAGGCTAATCTACTACCAGGATATAATCTCATGTATAATTAGTAGCTACAGCACAACAGAAAAAAAGGGAAGCAGTCGCAACTTTTGCTAAGCCAACCGCGAGCACTAGCCGGCCTGCTCTTTGTGTGAGACTGATGACAAAAAAAAAAAAAAAAAAAAAAAAAGCAACATAAATTGGAATGAAAATATTTAATAGTAAAAATGTGGTTTTTATTTTAAACTTTTTAAGAATTAGACTTTTTTCCCACCAAACGTGACTTTATTGGCCTGCTGCGAGAAACATGCCTGCAGTTCTTAGCCGTACCTGAATCTGGTGACCAGGGGAGAGGACATCGAAAGGGCTATGCAGCAATCTAGTTCAGCACGACGGTGTGCTAGGCTAACCGCCACTTCTGTTAAGTATTTGATGGTATGAATTTTCAAGAATTTAAATAAAATAATAAAAATGCTTCATTCCAGTGAGTGTGCATAGAATAAAACAGTTATTCCACTCACTCTCATCAGATATGACTGATAGCCAGCTTCAGTGGATATCTGATTCGCGTTTGTGGAATAACAGTTAATATCCACCTCGCAAACTTGGGATGATGCTTCAATCCAAATGCTCACGATTTGTTACTGTCACTGATTGTGATGTCTTAAAAATTCAACAAAATGCTGTGTAAATTTTTTAAAGAAAACTATGCAGTATGGCCTTTGTATTTTTCAAGGTAAAAAACAACCTTTTTTTTTTAAACTTTGAACTAGTCTTGGGGACTACTCATCCTTAAAGTAATTACCTCTGCCAGGAGGTTATGATTTCAGTTGTGTTGGTTTATTTGTTCATTTGTCTGGGTTTTTTTTTTTTGTGTGTGTGTGCAATATAAGTAAAAAATTATGCACAGATTTTGACGAAATTTTTTCTTGAGGTACAAGTAATAAACCAGTAGATTCTGGAGGTGATCCGGGCATGCGATCATGTAAAAAAAAATCTATTAAGGTCAATACGTGCAAATAATGTATGAATGAATATTCATCAGATGCCCACTAGTGGGAGACATTTCATTTTAACTATGCCAAATTATAATGAATCCTGCTGTCTTAGCCAGATTTTTCAGGTTAATCAATGCTCTTGTGACCATAATCCATTTGTGCTTGGCAGAGGTACCTTAGTTGTTATTTATATCAGAGTGCTGCTAAATTCTAAATTGTGTTTGGACAGAAAGCATTTAGATTCTGTGAGGGGATGTTGAGCTCATTTTTGTGGAAGGAGTCTCCAGTGTCAGGTGTAAAGCTATGCCTTTACAGACAGGCTTTCTGGATGGAACACTGTAAAATGACACACTGGTGGTTTTTTGTTATTAGTTTCAAGACAAAGCAAGGGGAGAAAGAGATATTTATAGATAAAGCTGTTTATAGCTGCGTTAACGAAAGGGATGTCAGGAACTAACTTGATTTATGGACATGACACAACATTTAACTGGAAGTTAATAAAAAGTATGGCACATGACTATTCATTAAACACTGAAAAACTAAATAAAGTGTTGTTGTGATAAGAGGAATAAACCACCACTTCAAAACTTACACGTATTGGAAAATAAGCTTTTGGGTGTTATGAGTAATTTTAAAGCGCACTTTAAGGCGCAATAATCTACTCATTAAAAAAGCTAAGTTGCTAAGCTAATCGTGTGCTTTGGCATTATTATCATGGCCTGGGGATTTGGGATTGAGTAGAAAAAAGCCAGGACTTGAAATTGTAATAAGGACTGAACTCACAAAATCGAGAGAGAAATAACAGCTGAGGATTTTACCAATCCATACATAGACGGATGATTTATAAAAAATGTAATCCTCACTCTCACTCACTCATTTGCCAAACCACTTACTCCAATTAGGGTTGCATGGAGGCTGGGGCCTAACTCAGCCGTCACTGGGCGATGGCGGGATACACCCTGAACAGCTCGCCACACCATTGCAGGGCAACACACACTCCTAGGGTCAATTTGGATCATCCAGTTAGCCTAATGTGCATGTCTTTGGACTCTGGGAGGAAATCGGAGTACCTGGAGGAAACCCACACAAGTACATGGAGAACATGCAAACCCCACACAGAAACACCTGTACGTCCGTAGCTAGGATTTGAACCCACGACCTTCTTGCTGTGAGGCGGACGTGCTAACCACTACGCCACCATACCGCCAAATGAAATACCATTGTGGCATGAGTGTACTGTAGAGTTCATGTGGACAGCATAATAACTTCACAGTCGTCTATAATTGTCACAGTCACAAGGTTCACACCACTACTCTCATACAGTTTCCACTTCCTCTGTTCTCAGAGGTGTGTGTGTCTCTGTGTGCTTGTTACGCAATAATTCTTTTACAAACTGTAGTACAGGAGGAAACAGACGACTGTGAGCGGACATGAGGAACACAATGCAAGTTGTGTTGTCCTGGTTCAACATTGGCTTTAAAGATATCAGAACATAAACCTGAAAGTGCTGCTAATGGGACAGCTGGCTCTTACACCCTCGAGGCCTCTGATAACACACTTCCAGTGAATATTGTTCTGCTAGTGTGTCTATATAAAACTCCTTTACTAAGCCAAACAGGCCAAGATCAACATACAGTACAGTACTGTCCAAAAATAAATAAATAAATAATTACACAGCTGGGGATTATAGCTTTTAGAGTATTGTATTTTGAATGATAAGAAATTCTTAAAGAAAGCAGTCACACAGGAACAACTCCAAAAAAAATTTGCAGTTCATCATTTCATTCATTCATTTTTTTATTTTCCCAAACCGTTTAATCCTTTTAAGGTTGTAGGTGGGCTGGAGCCTAACTCTCGGTGAAGGCGGGATACACGCTGAACAACTCACCAGTCTGTTTCAGGGCCAACACACACACATACACACACACACACACACACACACACACACACACACACACACACACAACCATTCATTCATTCAATTAGCCTACTATGCATGTCTTTGGACTGTGGGAGGAAACCGGATTACCTGGAGGACACCCATGCAAGTACGGGGAGAACATGCAAACTCCACACAGAAACACCCTCGCTGAGCCTCAGACTCGGCCCCAGAACCTTATAACTGTGAGGCTGACGTGCTAACCACTATGCAACCATGCCGCCCATAATATATAATATACTGCAATATTTATTACACAGCGCCAGCCTGGCGGCTGACAGAAGAATAAGCCAATAGCGGCATTAAAACACATTCCGTTCAACTGTCAGTGACACATTAAAGCTGTCCATCAATAGGAGGAAACCAGAGTACCCAGAGGTAACCCACGCAAGCATGGGGAGAACATGCAAATTGGGTACAGAAATCCCCTTGACGAGCCCGGGACTCAAACCCACAAGCTTCTTGCTGTGAGGCAGACGTGCTAACCACTACGCCATCGTGCTTCCTTCAGGACATCAATAAGTCTTATTTCTGAGAAGTGACTGTCCCTGGTGGAGTGTTTTGCACTCAGTTCATGATTTTTTCCCCCCTGTAATTAAAGGAAGTTATTCATTATCAAAATGAAAAACACACACACACACACACACACATGCAAGGACAATACAGGGATATAGTAAGGGATCTCTCTCTCTCTCTCTCTCTCTCTCTCTCTCTCTCTCTCCCTCTAATGTTTCAAACTTCATCCTGTTGCCTAAGTGTTTTTCCTATTAAATTTATTTTTATCTTCATGCACTTTTAACATTATAACACATTACACGAATGGTCTTCACAGAGAAAAACTTAATAGAATACATGTGGCTCACAGTAAGCAAAACTGAAAGCAGGCAGTGTTCCTGCTTATCTGGGGTTTTGCATGTTTACGCAACCGCATCTTTTTTTCCATTTTAAGCTCAGACACTTTCCCTCTGTTTTGGGGTAGTTAGCAAAAGCACTCGATGTACGGCTCACCTCTGAAATGACCATAATCTGTATCTTATAAGTTGTGCAGGTGAATACAAGTCCAAGTCTAATGGACGTATATTCGATATGTCTGAGCGTGGAAACCAGGAAGGTTTAGTTCCTTAGCAGGTGGTATAATCAGTGAGGTTGAAGTCATGACACACTAAATCTGAAGGGTCAAGGTGACTACAGTGAAGCATGACTTCAATCCAGTAGACACCTCAGTCGATATGATTTGCTGGCCTGATTTACGTTGGATTTCCTCTACTCTACTTTACTGAAAATAATAATAACGCTGTAGGCAACACATATATGAGACACAACCACTGAGAGTTCCGATAAAGACTTTGAACGCTGCTATCACTCACACCTTTCCTTCCTTGTTCATCAAATGAACGCTCGCTAAGTACGTTTGGTCTAATAACAATGCAGTTGTACAGAGCGTACACTCGGGCATAGGTGTACCTGCACGTACGCATTATGACTCAAAATCCGTGCAAGCATGCACATGACAACACTCACACAAACATACACACCTCCAAGCACGCCTCACTTCCTCCCCACACACTAAGAACGTTTTATGCACGGTTATGGCTGCAATGTCATCGTTAATGTTGTTCTTTTACAGTAAATATGGGCTAGTAATTAAAACATGCCTGAAAGCCATTCATGGAGGAGTTTTGGAGGAGATATTTCCCAGGGTATGTCCTTCCATTAACAACCATCTGCTACAGCACAGAGAATACAACTGGGCCACAGTGTACCATATATTACGATGCTGTGACCCGTCTGAATGAATCTGAATTAAAGGGTTTATGCTTGTGAAAGTGGCAGAAGATTAAGAAATACTTTATTAGGAACGCCTGTATGTCATGCAGTTTCCAAATCGGTCAATCGTATGGCGGTGAGGTGAACAAAGAGGCAAATACAGGTCAAATGCTTCAGTGAAAGTTCACATCAAACATCAGAATGTGGAAACAGATGATCTCAGTGATTTTGAGCGTAGTTTGGTTGCTGGTCCCAGAAAGGCTGCTTAGTACAATACCACTCAAAAGTTTGGGCACTTGGGTGTCCTATCTTTTAACTGCTACTTTACAAGGGTAGTCACTATACCAGGACAAGTATACCGAAATCACCGAGCAACAGAAATATTATTTGATATTATTTGAGATATTTTCCATTTTATGAACACATATACTTAAAAAAGTGTTATTTATGAATTTATATATATATATAGGGTGACCCAAAAAACGGGTGACCCAAAAAACCAAATAGGTAAATGAAAAACAATAAAAGGTTAAAGATAATCAATCACATTATTTCGTGTGGGCAAACGGGACAGTGGTGACTCAGTAGTTAAGGCTCTGGGTTACTGATCAGAAGGTTGGAGGATAAAGCCCCTGTACCAGCAAACTGCCAGTGTTGGGCCCTTAGGTAAATCCCTGAACCCTTATCTGCTCAGTTGTAAAAATAAGATAAAACATAAGTCGCTGTACATATATATACATATTTGAACCACCTAATCATACTAGGGTTGCAGGGAGGCTGTTACCTATTTCAGCCAACACTGGGCGAAGGTGGGGTACACCTTGAACAGCACGCCAGACTATCACAGGGCAACACACATAACCATTCACACTCACATCCACACCAATTTGGAACAGCCAGTTAGCCTAAACTGCATGTGTTTGGACTATGGTAGGAAAGCAGAGTACCTGGAGAAAACCCACGCAAGCACAGGGAGAACATGCAAACTCCACACACAGACAACCGAGCCGGAATCGAACCCAGGACCTTCTTGCAGTGAGGCAGATGTGCTAACCACTATATATATATATATATATATATATACACACACAGTACTGTGCAAAAGTTTTAGGCACCCTATAATTTGTATATTAGCAAGTCAGTACAAAAAACACTTTAAATTTCCAAACATTTGTTTTCCAGCACAAAATTAAATGTTACATAAAAAAAATGTTAGTACAGTATGTCAATAAAGAAAGCAGCATCTTTTCAGACAACACTATATTGAAGGCTGCTGCGATTTACATGCAAATAAAGAATCAAGTGTGACAGTCAACATTTCCAGGAGAACTGGGGCTGGTTCTGTAAGACACCCGGTAGATACTGTACACAAAGGAATGGTGTAGAACAAAGATGCCTTAGATTTACATATAAATAATGACATTAAATTAAAGATCTCTACATAACAATTCACAAAAAAGCACAGTAACCAGTAATAAATGAAACTAATTTAATATTAGGTGTGATGACTTTTTGCTCTAAAAATATGAAAGCATCAGGTCGAGTTTGTGCAGTTTTACAGGTACAGTATCTACCGGGTCTCTTACAGAACCAGCCCCAGTTCTCCTGGAAATGTTGACTGTCACACTTGATTCTTTATTTGCCTGTAAATCGCAGCAGCCTTCAATATAGTTTTCTCTCAATAGTTGTCTCTTATACGTAATATGCTGCTTTCTTTATTGACATACTGTACTAACATTTTTAATGTAACATTTCAGTCATACAAATTACAGTGCAGCTAACTGGGTTATCAAAGGTCAGCCATGTCTCTCACTGTCTGTGGTGAGAGGCATGTAAAAGAACCATTGCTGATTTTCGTAAAAGTAGGCTGCATTGCCGTCAGTGTGTTTCTGCCCTGCGATGGCCTGGCGAGCTGTCCAGGGTGTACTCTGCCCTCCCCCAGAGTCGGCTGAGAAGGGTGCCAGCCTCCCCGCGACCCTAATTAGCATTAAGCGATTCAGAAAATGAATGAATGAATTATATTAACAGTTTATCAAATGATTTTCACAGATAAAACTCTGTAATGATGGGTTGTCTATTTACTTTTGATCTGTCTCTGTATGTATATCTTTTTTTTTTCTTTTGTGAAGGCCATATTGTGCTTGATTCGTCACAAATTCGATTTATCAGTCAATAGGGTTGAAGGTTCTGGTCTGTCCTAGTTCTCATGCTCTCTATTTCCATTTCCATTTTCCTTAATACAAGAGCACTTGTGACGACTACCCCCACATCCTTTTACCTACAGGCTCCTCTGTATGTTCTCTACTGTTCAAGAGGTTAATAGGAGCAAAAAATATTCCACTGGTGTATAAAAAAGAAAAAGAGAGTGCAAGTAGTTTGAATAATTATGAAAATTACATTGACCGGTGCTGGCTGGCACTGTGAGCCACGAAGAGAAGTCAAAATGCCTACACGAGCCGAACACACACACACACACACACACACACACACACACACACACACACACACACACACACACACACACACTGCACATAACACTCGCAGCTCACCAGTCCATCAGGAAATCCATCTGATGGAACAGCATTGGCCCTGCTTTTCCTAGAAATGCACCTGTGATTATGCTGTAAATACAATGGGGTTGATTATTAATGACCACACAACAATTCTCACCCAGCTGTAAACCATTATTCCTAATGAATAACATGTTTCTGTATAATAACATTTGCCAACAGTAATCTTTTAACCACAATCACAGTGAGTCATTCCTCCTCAGTAAGAGCTTTACCTTAGATTTGCTTAGAGTTGTGGTTGATCAGGGGCATATTCTAGGAATACAAGGTGGGAACCTTTGACCTTGACATTCCAAAATCAAATCATCTCTAGGACTCAGGTGGGGTAGTTACCCCACCGAGTTTGGTAAAAATCTGTGAACGGGTGTGGCCAGGATTTCGTTCACAAACAAGCAAACACACGGATGGACTCACACCAGTCATTACAATACCTTTACAAAAACTCTGTTTTATGGTGGAGGTACTTAACAACAAAGTGAGCTATGTCACCTGTTGGCTTCATATGTAAGCAGAATTATTGAAAGGGAATCCACAAAACAAAGACTGCGCTATTAAAAAAAATTAATACAGTTAATATTATGGGATGCCACATTGGTTTGCCTCATGTTGCGCTTATTAATCTCATATCATTTTCTGAACTGCTTTATTCTTTATTAGGGTCACTGGAGCCCATCCCAGTCGACTCCAGACGAAGGCGAGGTATACCCTGAACAGCTCCCCAAACCATCACTGGGGCAACATGGCAGAGCCATTCACACCTGGGGGCAATCAAGAATATCCAATTAGCCTAATGTGCATGCCATTGGACTGTGGGAGGAAATGGGTGCACCTGGATAAACCCATGTAAGCACTTGGAGAACATGTCAAGACCACGCCGCCTGGGACTCGACCAGGACCTTCTTGCTGTGAGGTGGAAATACTAACCACTACTCCGCCGTGTTGTGCACTGATCCTGTAAAGTGGAAGACAGGAATTTTACTAGCATGGCAGATGAAGAGGATAAGGAGGAAAAGAACCACAAGAGAATATTGTTTGCATGTCGAGTGTTTTGGCAAACACAGAGCTTAAGAGAAATTGCCTTCAAGTTAAATTTCACTAATGCCACAGGAGCCTAAACAGTGGAGAGAAAAACACAGAGAGAATAGTGATTGTTTCCTTATATGGTAAGCTGTATATCTGAGTATGCTATCCGGCAATTAGGGAAATTCCTTCATGCTAGGTCCATCTGGATCGATCACAGGCAATTATCTAATCCGAACTATTGGCTTTCCGTCCCAAGAGAGAATTAATCCTTAGGGGCTCAGAAAGCCAGTATCAGCACAGTGTCCCTGCCATTATTTTAACAGATTGGACACATGTAGCTTCTGACAACCTGATAGGCTTCCTATAGCAATAACAATCAGCAAGTAAGGTTCAGTGACTGATCTTTGAAACTAATTTATCTCACATGTACCTGATAAGCAAGTAGTTTGTGGGAAGCGCTGGTGCTGCATTGAGCCTTATCGTCTCCTCAAACCTTGTGGATTATCTTATTTGTTTTAGCACTTAAGGTCTGTTGCATATAGCATATAAGACTGTGTCTACTGCTTCATAATCTCCTGCAAGAAACTCTGAGGAAACTCCAGCTACCAGAAGAACTTTCTTGAAGCTAGACTGCACAGCTATTCAACAAAACATCATCAAGCTCCATGAAGCCTCTCTGCTACAAAACAGGGTTCTGAAGATTCTGACCACACCAATGGCAGATTTTCAGAAAAACTTGGTGGGGACACTACCCTACCTGAGTCCAAAAGATGACGTAATTTTGGATTGTCAAGGTCAACGGTAAAGGTCAGAATAAGGACACAAAAATTTGGAGATAGAGTCCTTATAACTTCAAAACGAGTGTTAATAAACATGACATTACTCACTCAATCGAAATCGCTTAATCTTATTAGGCTCACGGGGAGGCTGGACCTATCTCAGTCGACACTGGGCAGAGGCGGGATACACCCTGAACAGCTCGCCAGACCATCACAGGGCCAATACACACACAACCTTTCACACCCACATCCACATAGCGGGAATTTAGAACAGCCAATTAGCCTAATGTGCATATCTTTGGACTGTGGGAGGAAACTGGAGTACCCAGAGGAAATCCACACAAGCACAAGGAGAACATGCAAACTCCACACAGAAACGCCCGAGCCCAGGACTCGAACCCACGACCTTCTTGCTATGAGGCGGATGTGCTAACCACTAGGCCACTGGGCAGCCCCATTCCATTTCTATGAAATGCTAATAGAAAACCCTATATGGACATTATATTTGAGACCGTCCCCTTTGACCTTGAGTGACTTTAAATGGTCAAACCCCAGCCATCTTGTAAATCCTTCAAGCAAGAGTGTTTCTTTCCATCTAATTTGGTCACATCCACGTACAACAGAATATATTGTAAGACAACCACATTGTTAATTAAACACACATAGTGCCTATTACTCTACATGTCCTTTAGAAGGGATGAAGGAATGGATGGATGGATGGATGGATGGATGGATGGGTAGATGGATGGTGAATTCTCCCTCCTGTATCTATCCTAGCAATACTAGGAAATCATCAGTGTTTTTAGAAGAAAGTAGATAGTGTTTTCCTCTGAGTATGTTACACTGCCATGTGGGGCAGCAGGAGCAGCAGTTCGATAATATAGAGCTGGTACGATTAGATCTTTGTCCTCTTTGCTTTGTGGTTTTTGTGTGGCAGGGAAGAGTTGGAACATCAGCAATGTTAGCAATCATCAATTATCATGTCCGCCTCACAGCAAGAAGGTCCTGGATTCGAATCCCGGACTTGGGGCTTTTCTGTGTGGAGTTTGCATGTTCTCCACATGCTTGCGTGGGTTTCCTCCAGGTACTCCGTTTTCCTCCCACAGTCAAAAAACATGCACAGTAGGCTGATTGGCTGTTCCAAATGACCCCTAGGCGTGTGTGAATGGTTGTATGTGCGATGGCCTGGCGAGCTGTTCAGGGTGTACTCCGCCTTCGCCCAGAGTCGACTAAGATGGGCACCAGCCTCCCATCGACCCTAATTAGGATTACGCGGCTTAGAATGAATAAAGGAATGAATGAAAGGATCACCAGATATTCAATCCTGATCCTAATTTGCTGTCTGGATTTTAAAGCTGACTTTCTAATTGAAATAAACTCGGCTCTCTCTAAGTGTTTCTTTTGAACCATGGCATGGATATATACCCAGCAGCTACGTAGCATATTTCCTGAAATACAAAACATTTGTATGTGTTGATGCTTTCACCATTTTTCTTTACACAGAAACAGACATTCTCCTGTACATGTCAGTTTTTTCGATCTGAGCTGCCACTGCATTACGTAAAGATTGAATAAAAATGCAAATGGGGTGAAATCATTTTCCACACAAACAAAACAGCAACAACCTGAATCCACATGTCATTTGTCTTTCTTTCTTTTCTTTGTATATACATACTCTTCTAGCCTTTTCCCAGACTCACTGAGAGGCATGACTGAGAACAGAGTAATGTGGCATCCCTTTTTCAAAGGTCAGACTTTAGTTAAAAGTTAAACTTGATATTGACACTGCATTATTTGTTCGCCGTATGACGTGTCTCTGAGAGAACTAGGCCAAATACGATAGCATTCTAAATCACCAGTAGCACTCCTGACCCTGAAAATGTCAAGGAGTCCATGACACGACATAACAAGGAAGAGTTAAGAGACACTCTTCCTTTGCATTGACGCTTGAGGTTTTCATTCATTTATTTGCCGATCCGCTTAATCCTACTAGGGTCGTGGTTAGGCTGGAGCCTATCGCAGCCAACTCTGGGTGAAGCCATTCCACTCACATTTATGGACAATTTGGAAAAGCCCATTAGCTTAATGTGCATGTTTTTGACTGTAGGAGAAAACCGGAGTATCTGGAGGAAACCCACTGAAGCACGGAAAGAATATGCATACTTCACACAGAAATGCCTTTGTTGAGGCCGGGACTTGAACCAAGACCCCTCTTGCTATGAGGCAGATGTGCTACTCACTATGCCATCGTGCCGCCTCACTTTATGTTTGCGTTAGGATATCATATATAGGAAATATTCTTTATTACTAGAGCAAAGGTCTCCAACCCTAACTGTGCATCCATCTAATCATTGACTTAAGAAGTTATTGATCACTTAAAAAAAAAAAAGGTGGGTTAGATTTTAATTGAAGATTAAACTTGCAAGAAGGTAGATCTCCAGGACAGGGCTGGTGACCACTGATGTACAGTAGATAAGTCAACTGGGATTTTTACACCCAAGCCTACTGGCTCATCATAGCCGTTGCTTATCCTGGTTTCTGTAGCATGAAGCGACTAGGAGTTCAATGCTTCCCGGATGGGACGCTAGTCCATCAAGCAGGTTACCTTCCCAGTATTTTAACTCATATCCATCCTTTTATAGTGCTGGGTGGACAGAGGCACATTTGTGGTTAAGACCTTGCTCAGGGGTCTTAATATGGTGGGGTCTAATAGGGGTTTAAACCCACAACCTCACGTTCATGAGCCCGGCACCACCGTTCCCACACACTGACTTACAATGCTTTTATGAAATTACCGTCCTGTCCATGGGGGGTGCTGGGCAAGGCCGAATATGTCCTTGAATAAAGTGCAAGTTTTGTTGAGGCAAAAAAGTTGAAATAAATACGTGCTACAGCACTGCCGTTAGCTATTGTACACGTTTTCTGAATGGTATTCGGACTCATCATGATTCTGTTCAGATTTTCAAGGAGCAGCTGAAGCAAGGACCGCCATAAAACACAACCCAAATAATATGTCTCCAAAATAACGTGTCCTTGAGGAGCTGTAGATGTCTCACTCTCGATAAAAAAGCAGCAGTGCGCTCTACTGAGGGACATAACCTTTCCTGCCTATAATTTTTAACACGGTACAGCAGACCTTTAAATGGAGCAATGAAAAAACCTCAGACGGCTCAGTCGAAATTCACGAATGTGTATTCACTGCTGATAAACAACTGAATGAATCAGAATATAGGGGCTTGGGGGTGAAATAGTCAGGGGCAGACAGAGATACACATAGCAGGGAGTGCACACAAAGCATAATTACCATCCATTATGATGACACGGCTTAGGATTCAGCATGACCTCTGCTTTTTGCGTCTTCATGATTCAATCAGTGACCTCAGCTTTTATTTATGGGGTAATGACTATTCTAGAGTTTCGTTTTAATCCTCATTATACTTTTATATTGACTATATTAACATTTATATATTGTTGCCAGGAACAGCGAAGCTCCACCGTGCGCTTATAAATGAGCTTTACTGTATGTAATAGAGTGTAATATTACGAGTAGGGGTGGCTGTAGGATGCAGTTAATGTACAAGGACGTACTCGTGTTACTGAACATTTCCTCCAGAGGAAGAAAAATAAATACTGTGTACTTCTCCTTGCTCTTGATACACCTTGATGCTTCATTGTGGCTTGTAACCATAGTGATAGCTGTTCAGTTTATTACTTTGATTAAATTGATTAAGATGAGCTGAGAAGGATGAGCCAGTGACTCTTCACTGGCTCTATAGCACAAGATGATGAAATGCTGTCGGAGGCAACTGGTGATTACTATTCAGTATGTAGAGCTGTGTATACTGTATATATATGTGCACATTATGTTCATAAACAAAGCTATCCATACAGACAAGAATTAAAACTAAATGAATGAATGAATGAATGAATGAATACAGCAGTTGTACTGTAGGCCCACACACACACACACACACACACACACACAGTTTCAGGCCTTGAGCCAAGTCCTTTACACACATACTGTATATATATATATATATATATATATATATATATATATATATATGGTGGGTGTGACCAAAATTATGTTTTTTATTATTATTATTA
>JBCNYH010000022.1:10992538-11004457 GCA_039654325.1 Tandanus tandanus | reverse complement strand
AAAGACTTTTTTGTGGAGTGTTTCGGGGAGGGGAAAAAAAAAAAAAAAAAAAAAAAAACCCCCCCCCCCCCCCCCCCAAAAAAAAAGAAGAAAAAAAAGAAAAACAGTGATTAGGAACTTCTGTCTTTGAGTAACAAATGATTCACTGTATGCTCGCCCTGTACATTCTGTCTCTATTCTGGTTTTTTAGACTGTTGCGTAAGCCTGGCATTTCACTGCCGTTGCTTCAACATCAGAGCCGTGCGACTGCACTCATCCGTCGCATCCCTTCAGAGACTTTTCTCGAAGTGACGGTGTAAACAAGCCTTTGAAAGCACGAGGGAAGTGAAGTGTAGTCCGACTCTTGGCGAATGAGCTTCTGTGGGTGTACGAGTTGGGGGTGGGGGGTGTTAGTGATTAAGTATAATTAATTACACTGGCACAGAAACGCGCATCCTTATTCAACTGGACAGTTTTGCATTCGGTAACAGGGGACGGCTTGTTGGGACATAACGTTCTGCTCATCATCTTCGCACTATTTTCCCCACACAATGAGGTAGTCTTGGCGAGTAAAACGCTGTAGGAGCCAGCAGAACAAGTCTCTCCTTTATGTTTGTCCTCCACATGCAACATTTTAGAGGTCGAAGCTCACAAAGACGGATGGATGCAGTGCACAGTAATGGCTTGTTTCTTTTTCCTAGAACTATTTTAATTAAAAGGCTATGGACATGTGCGTCTGTGCAAATCCTGGGCTGCCTGTTTGATTTTAGCGGAGTCCTGGCAGAACGTTTAAAGCATCAATCCCAGGCTTTTTAAATCCCGCCACCATTTTTCTAATTTTTAAGTCGTATCCAGTTCCCACCCGTCAAGTGTTGCCTTCCCTGTCACACGGTCACCATTGACCAGGGAGGGGAGTAAACATGCACATGCCTCCTCTGTGACGTGATGTGGCACAACTTTTGTCTGCTGATTCTGGAACTTTCTCTGGCTGTGAAAAATGGGAGGAACCATCCAAGCCGGATTACAATGGTATTAGCTTCGTAGTAGCTTGAGCCTGATTAGTTTGGGTGTTTGAGGCGATCTGAGGGTTAAAGGGGGAATAATGTTCTTATTCTTTGTATATTTAAAAAAAAAAAAAAAAAAAAAAAAAAAATGTGTTCTGAAAAGCAGCGCAGCATGTTGAAACCTTGTATTTTGGTAAATGATGAGTGTTTTCCTTTCATCCAATCAGATCTTTCTTTTGGTTTCGAAGCATGCGGTTTCACTTCAGGTGTCGGCGGTAAACAAACTCCGCCGTAGCACACCTTCCATAAACAAATTGCTAGCCTTTGTGTGTAAACATTACCGAATGCTAAGCCTACAGTTAAAACAACCAAATGATGGTGATGAAATAAATCGCTGTTGTCTCACATTAACCCTGCATGTGACATTTCTAAATGCCCCCCTTCGTAATCCTTCCAGACGTGTACTGGGTCATTAAGCAGTTTCTTTGACGTGTGCTTCATTCTTTCTGTTGCAGGTTATAATACACGACCAACCTAGAAAAGGTTTCATTCTATAGCCAAAGGGATCCCGAGGACTTGATTACAGTCGCTCTAAGCCTGAGAGTTTGCGTTAGTGCGGCTTCCCGCCCTTCCATTCGCTCTGCGCTCACTGGTTCTCCAGCAACACCTCTACCACCTGCTCAGACGTGAAGGAAACACCTGGTTGTTTAACCCCCGCTCCTCATCATTGACCCAAACACAACTGGTTCTAAAAGAATTACAGAATTTCTCATTCGGTAAGGATACTTAAGTAGATTTGTGCTAACATTTTAAAGCGTGTGTGCTTTTTTTTTTTTTTTTTAAAGGAAAATAATTACACAAGTTTCTCTCTTACACCAACACCCCCCCCCCCCCCCTTCCCCCCACTGTGGACACTGAAGGCTTATCTCCCCAATCTACAAAGAAAATGATTCCGAATGGATATTTGATCTTCGAGGACGAGACGTTCCTGGATTCCACCGTCGCCAAGATGAACGCTCTTAGAAAGAGTGGACAGTTCTGTGACGTGAGACTGCAGGTAAAAAAAAAAAAAGACGAAATGGGGTTTATACAGTTTAAGTGCTAACAGGAAACGAGAAGTAAAATACTAATTCCAACATGTATTTGGAGTCACGCTTTGTGTTTGTCGGCCTATAATTAGCTTGAGGGTGTTTTCATAAACCATGCACAGCAGCCGCCGAAATTACAACTTTTGGACGTTTTGATCTTGTAAAAGGTGTTCAGGTTTGTGAAAGTGTGTGGTGCGAGAAACTGTAGTACCACTACGAAACTGTACACAACCACCTCAGGTTGTTTTCTTTTACTCCTAATCATTATTAGTTCTTAGTCAGAAACTGTTGAACCTTTTTTCGTGAGTCAAGTTTAAGTCAGGCTTCGTACTTTAAAATAGCACTTCCTGCAGTCTCTTTCTTACTCTGAAAATAGCTCACTTGCTTAGATCGTTGCAAGGTCCTAAAATCAGAGTCATGCTTCACTTAAGTCTCACCGGGGAAAAGCAGAGTCAGTCCTGAAACACGAAACAATCTAACCGGTGACTGAGGGACTAAAGCAGAGTGTTGACCTACCCACCCAGTTCTTAGTAATGGGATGTTGCCAGGCAGTCATTTTAATCCATGCTAGTCGTCCATGTTTTCCGCTCTTCACATTTATAAACAACGCTGGATGAGCCAATCAGTGTATAATTCTGGAATGATTGGTATTGACCTGGTGGAAGCCATGCCTCCCCCAACATTTTGATTCTGACAATCTGTGTTGGCGATGCTACACTCAAACCCTGATATATAATAGGTGTAATGTGGTGTTTATTTTTTATTTATTTTTGTCTCTTCACCTCTCCAGGTGTGTGGTCATGAGCTGATGGCACACCGTGCTGTGCTGGCTTGCTGCAGCCCGTACCTGTTTGAGATCTTTAACAGCGACTTGGAGCCTCATGGCATCTCCCACGTCAAGTTTGAGGATCTGAATCCTGAGGCTGTGGAGATCCTGCTCAACTACGCCTATACTGCTCAGTAAGTCTTGGTGGAGATGTACCATGTTACCGTATGGCTGTCTGTGGCACAGCGGGTTATCACTAATGGCTTCCCTTCCACTCCACAAATCATCAGTCTTGTGCTCTTCTTTAGGCTGAAAGCAGATAAGGAGTTGGTTCAGGAGGTCTACTCTGCAGCCAAACGGCTTAAGATGGAAAGAGTGAAGCAGGTAAGGCTTTTTTTATTTTATTTTTTTTTATTTATTTATTTATATATATATGTATATACGTGACCCAGTCATATTCCCGAGGGGAGGGGGGGCGCGGCATGTGGGTGCTAATGAGATCTCCATTGGTTTTTCCTCTCAGATTTGTGGCGATTACTTGCTCTCCAAGATGGACTCCCAGAATGCCATTTCCTACCGCATGTTTGCCAGCAGCATGGGGGACAGCCGTCTGCTAGCCAAGATCGACTTCTACATCCAGGAACATCTTTTGGAGGTCTCGGAGCAGGAGGATTTCCTCAAACTGCCTCGTCTAAAGGTGAGTCTGCAACGTCAGGTGCGACGTCTACTTTCTTCTGGATTATACAGTAATTCGAGATCGATAGCTGATGAATTGGTGTGTGTGCGCGCGCTTTCAGCTTGAGGTGATGCTAGAGGATCATCTGAGCTTGCCCAGTAACGGGAAGCTGTACTCCAAGGTGATCAATTGGGTGCAGCGCAGCCTGTGGGAGAACGGGGAGCCGCTAGAGAGACTGATGGAGGAGGTCAGTACTGCGGTCCTCTTTGAGTTTTCTCCCCTTTTTTTTCTTTTCTTTTTTTCCCCCCTCCACTCTTTCTCAGTCTGTACTTTCTTCCAATCACTGACTTGATGTTCAAGCGCCTCTTCAGACAAGCTCATCCCACAGGCTTGGTTTGATGTGTATTCCATAAACAAGATAAATAAGAAACAACCTTGGGAGTACCACTGAAGAGCTTTTTTGGCAGTCCTGTTTTTATTTATTTTTTATAAACAACCTCCTGAACAGAAGCAACATTTATGTTCAGACTTTAAAATGGACCCCCCCCCCCCCCCCAAACCCCTTTCTTCTCCCTCTTCTTTTTCTCCTCCGTGTGTGCTGTTGCCATGGAGACCGCCACATGGGTTTTTGTGTCGCTGTGTGTCTTGCAGGTGCAAACGCTGTACTACTCGGCCGATCACAAGCTGCTCGATGGGAGCCTGCTTGAAGGCCAGGCCGAGATGTTTGGCGCTGAGGATGACCGCGTTCAGTTTGTGCAGGTACATTCAAACCAGCACCAAACCGGTTTAGCCCTGCCACTCAGTACAGCGAACGCTACTTATTTTTAGATTAGAAAAGCTTTGTCGCCCAGACTTTCTTTTTTTTTTTTTTTTTTTGGTATGTGCGTGTGACGTTAAATTAGCAGATTAAGCTAATAGACTACTCACAGCCATTCTTTTTCTAATGGTCCTTGGCAGTAGTACCTTCAGCCTGATTTTGTGATCGTTAGCACAGAGAATGCTAAGCTTTGTAGGGTTTTTGCGCCATTGGAGGCTTTATGGGCCTCAGAAGAGTGTTTGTGACTGTGGGCCTTGGGAAGGGTATCTGTAGCTGCACTGTGCATTTTTTTAGAAAAAGACACCGCGAGAGAACGTTCACAGGCAACTGAGCAACAGCTCTTCCGGCAGCCTCTCACCCGGCTCGGCCAAACAGGAGTGGAAGTACATCGCCTCTGAGAAGACCACCAGTAAGTGTCGTCTTGCAGTAGACCCAATAAGCATGTGTAGTCTTAATTCGATTACCATAAATGGAAATAATCTGAATTAAAAAAAAAAAAACGAGCTCTTGTGATGTTAACCAGGAAAAAGTTTCGGATGAATAAATTAGCTGTGTTGGTATATTTAAGTGAGATGTATAAATTTTTTTTAAAAAATCTGATCTCCGGTGTTCACTCACTCTAACGATCTTCTCGTAGACAGTACATACCTGTGCCTGGCGGTGCTCAACGGCGTGCTGTGCGTCATCTTCCTGCACGGACGGAGCAGTCCCCAGGCCTCGCCCTCGTCCACGCCCTGCCTGCAAAAGAGCATGAGCTTTGAGGCTCCGCCCCTCGAAGAGGACCAGGAGCGGCTGCTGGCTCCCATGCACTATGCGCGCTCTGGCCTTGGCACTGCCGCGCTGAATGGAAGACTGATTGCCGCAGGTCGGTGGATGTCAGATGTAAACCTGTATGGAGACGTTCAAAAGCACTACCATTATGGCATATACCGGCTAGTTTATTGAGAACGCCTGTATAATATTCGTCCATGCAGCCAGTCATCTGGTAGCATAGCTAGTGTATAGATACAGGTGTTGGTTAATATTTACCGAAAAAAAAGAGCTGTTCTTGACTGCCATGGAGTTGAACCCTGATCTGGTTTTTGAGTGTTGTAATCCATTCCACCCTTAAGGTTTGACATGTTCTGCAATCCTGAGATGCCTTCCCCCCCCCTCTGATTACCGGAGTTGTAAAGACTAATTTTGAGTTTCCTGTCAGCTCAAACCAGTCTGGCTGACTTTCTAAATTGACGTGACATTTTGACCTGCAGAACTTCCTCTCCCAGGGTGTTCAATTCACAGGTTTCCGTGTAAACTAAAAAAAACACCCATCTGATTAGCATGTTGGGTAATCCCGCTATGGTTAGGTTCTCCATTCTGATATTTGTTGCGACCATGAACTGTATCCCTCCACGTATTTGTGTTGATCTGCTGTCACATGATTGGCGTACTATGTAGTGCAGTACTTTCAGGAAATTCCAATTACTTTTTATTGAAACTCCATATTTTCCACCACATCCAATGAGCAAAGGTGTGATGAGGTGTTGAGGCTTTTTAAATGGCATAACTGCATGAACGTTGGTGAAGAGGATGCATGTCGGTTGTAGAACATGTCATAAAGGTCTGCTCTGCTGTTTGTCAGGTGGTTATAACCGTGAGGAGTGCCTGAGGACTGTCGAATGTTACGACCTGAAGACCGACAGCTGGAGTTTTATTGCACCAATGAGGACACCTCGGGCCCGTTTTCAGATGGCTGTGCTCATGGTACGTCTGCACTTCTTCCCAACATGAGTAATAATCATTCATTCTGTCAAATGTGACTCAATTTTTATTTTTTCCCCCCACCCTACACCAATCAGGGTCAGCTGTACGTGATGGGTGGCTCCAACGGCCACTCGGATGAGCTGAGCTGCGGGGAGATGTACAATCCGATTTCAGATGAGTGGTCCCAAGTGCCAGAGCTCCGGACCAACCGCTGCAATGCAGGTGTGTGAAGACACAAGGGGCGTCGGCTTGTTTTTGCATGTGTGGGCACTATTTTTAAACATGTCACATCTGCTCTGCTCCAGGCGTCTGCGCTCTCAACAACAAGCTGTATGTTGTGGGTGGATCGGACCCCTGTGGGCAGAAAGGGCTGAAGAACTGCGACACTTTTGATCCTGTGACCAAGGAATGGACCAGCTGTGCCCCCTTAAACATCCGTGAGTCTCCAGTTGGCTGCTCTTTCATTCAGTTATTTGGTTTGTTGCTGGAGCTCAAGTGTCTGAAGTAGGTGCGTTTGTTTACGCAGGGAGGCACCAGGCAGCCGTTTGCGAGTTGGATGGTTATATGTATGTGATTGGAGGAGCAGAGTCCTGGAACTGTCTGAACAGTGTGGAGCGCTACAACCCGGAGAACAACACCTGGACCCTGGTTGCACCCATGAACGTGGCTCGGAGAGGTGCTGGTGTGGGCATCTACGCAGGTAAAAAAAAAATGTAACATTTAAGTGTCACGGTCAACCCGCATATTGTGGATTATTTGGACAAATCAAATACTTCGGTGTCCTTTTTAAACAGGGAAGCTGTTTGTGGTGGGCGGCTTTGACGGCTCCCACGCCCTTCGCTGCGTAGAGGTGTATGACCCAGCCCGCAACGAGTGGAGGATGCTAGGAAGCATGAACTCGGCACGCAGCAACGCCGGCGTGGCCGTGCTCGGCAGCCTCATCTTCGCAGTGGGTGGTTTCAACGGCAACGACTTCCTCAACTCAGTGGAGGCGTACAACCCGGAGCTGGACGAGTGGAGCACTTGCGCTGAGGCCTTCAGCAGCGCCTGATAGATGTGATGGAAGGGGAGGGTGTGGATTTAAGGGGGGAGGGTTGTCGGTGGGTACTGTCTCTCTCAAACTAACAGGCTTAGTCATGTAATCGTGCTTCGTGATATATCGTATATGTTAATGGGAAAGGGGTGGGGCTTTGGAGGTGGGGTTATGTGGGTCTTCAGTGAAGACTGACTAGAGTGGTATGCAGGGGAGGAGTTGTGCTGTGTATATAGTTTTTTTTTTTTCCCCCCCCCCACACATTAGCTTTTTTTTAATGGAGATTGCCAATCTTTACTGCACATTGAATCGATTGTACATTTTTGAGTGGATATTTAAGTTGGAAACTTATTTCCAGTAAGGCGCTGGCAGGTGAGCTGGTTTTAAGAGCGGAGTTGTTGTGGGGTTTTTTTTTTTTTTTTTTTTTTTTTTAAAAGAATACTAGCTCATGTGGTTCTATAAAAGCCTTATTCAACAGTCACTTTGCATAGCTTTGATTTTTGCATTAACAGTTATGCAGGATTGGTTTACCGATCAGTAACCATGGCCTTTTTATATTTTTTGATACACTGCTGATTGATAGACGAGCTACGCAAACGCACATGAACCGGAACTCCAGTGCCAGTTTAGTCAATCAGTGTATACACGAAAGCATTTCAATGTTTCCGCAAACTAAAATCTGCAGCTGGACTAACTCATGACACTTATTTTTGTTTGTTTGGTTTTTAATTTCTTTATTTTTTTTGTGTGTAAAGAATGAGGTACATGTAAATCACTGTTCTCGTTTTCTCATTTAACAAACAGTGGATGAGTTTCTGTAGACCACTTGTTACAAGCTTTTTCTTAACAAATAAATCATTTCAGCCTCAAACTGGTCTCTTCTGTTTATTAATTTATGACTGCTTGGCACAGAAGTGGGTTTGCAGATAAATTCTGTGTACCTCTCAGCCAGGATGTGTGTTCTCGGAAATTTCCCTGGAGTGGTATTAGTCGACTGCAAATCCTGTCCAAATCCCTCCTCCTACATTCCACTCATTCAGAAGCAGTATTAACCCGGTGTGTAAGTAGCAGTGACGCACGGCGCTCTCTGTCACAGGAATTAGGCCGCAGGGTCAGAGCTGAGGGTGAAAAGAATTTACAGCGACGTTTCCGCGGCAGTAATGATGGTCAGGAGTTCATCTCAGATCATTACACACACAAAGAATAAATATTACTGTTACGCAATAATTCAGAGTTGCAGCTTAAGCCTCTCATGGCAAACACAAGCAGCTCGCCATTGCAGGGCCCCACACTCACCTAAGGCCTTTTGAGTTCTTGGTTCAAGCCCCAGACCCGTGTTATAGCCTTTATACCCTGTGCCATGACACTATGCTGCCCTTCTGAACCACTTGGGGAGACTCGGAAATATAAGTGGTGTACCAGTGAGATACAGGTCATTGAGAGTGGTGCGATGGCATGTTGGTGAGCACATCCACCTCACAGCAAGAAGTTCTTGGGTTCAAGCCCCGGGCGTTCCTGTGTGAAGTTTGCATGTTCTCCCCAGGCCTGCCTGGGATTCTTCCGGGTACTCCAGTTTTCTCCCACAGTTCAAAAACATCCACATTAGGCTAACTCTACATGTGAATGGTTGTATGTGTGTGTTGGCCCTGCAGTGGTCTGGCGAGCTGTTCAGGGTGTACCCAGTGTCTGCTGAGATAATCACAGGACACCCCCCCCCCCACCTAAAAAAAACTGCTAATAAGTCTGATTACTTCTAATTTTTTTGCGACATCTTTAATAGTTTCTAATTTCTGACCCATCCCGCTCACCCTCCCAACGTCTAATTACATCACATTCTTTACATTACACTCCAAGTTCAGTCACCTGTCTATGCCATGACATAACGAGAATGACAAATCCCATCCGTCATGCCTTCGTGTTGCGTTTGCATCAGTGACCTTACCCATGTTAACGAGAGTCGGCGTAATCTCGGCCGGCTTCCATCACATCCTGATCCTTTTACAGCAAGCGGTGCTGTCTCTGAGCCGATCACCGGTGATTAGAACTTCCCCAAATGGAAGGTGTGCATGAATGAGTCCCATTTAAAGCAGAAATAAATCAAATCTTTACTGACAGCACTTAAGTCAGGAGTATAAAATGTACTGCTTTTGTCTCAACAATACAAAAAAAAAAGGTTTAACATAAAAAAAAACCCCATAATAATACTGCTTAAATCTATATACAAGTTCACTTCCATTTACATTCTGTGCAGTATTTTATACAACTGTGTGTAATGCATGAAAAACAAATATGTACAAATTATACAACAAAGTTGCTTAAATGTGAACAATCAAAAAAATTTAAATAAAATATCCGGGCAAACATGAAAAAAAATTAATGGCCACTACATTAATACTACCAATTAATGGCCATACATATTATTAATAATAAAACCCTGCGGTGGCCTGGTGAGCTGATCAGGGTGTGCCCCGCCTTCGCCCGGAGTCGGCTGAGATAGGCGCCAGCCTCCCCGCGACCCTAATTAGGATTAAGCGGCTTAAAAGATGAATGAATGAACAAATGAAGATTATTAATCATTTTCTCTCTCACTCATTTGCCGAACCGCTTGTCTTTTAAGGGTCGCATGGAGGCTGGATCCTATCTCAGCCGACACTGGGCAAGGGCAGGGTACTCCCTGAACAACTCACCAAACCATCGCAGGGCCAACACACACAGGCGTTCAGACTCACACTCACACCTAAGGGCAATTTTGAACAGCCAATTAGCCTAATGTGCATGTCTTTGGACTGTGAGAGGAAACCGGAGGACCTGGAGGAAACCCATGCAAGCACGTGGAGAACATGCAAACTCCACACAGAAACGGCCTCGCCGACCAAGCCTGAAAATCGAACCCAGGTCCGTCTTGCAGTGAGGCAGATCTGCTAACCACTATGCCACCGCCGGTATTTATTATCAGGATATTAATTCATTATTAATTTGAAGGCTTAACATGGCTGCATTCAGCACCCTTTAATTCCGAGGTAGTTCTTTTCCCAATCCTCAACTTCAGCAACTACTGGCCAAGATGTAAACCCTCCCAGAAGAAAAAAACCCCTGCTTTCACAGTAAAATGAACAGAAAAAAGTGGGTGGAGTCTTGCAGGTGTTGAGGCAGGTTAAGAAATGAGAACCCAATTTTAGCCCGTCAGGCGTACAACTGATTACATTTAGATTTAACACCGCTCAACAAACAAGACCAGAAAAATGCTAACAATAGCTTAAATCACTAACATCATCTAACCCTTTAGCTAGAAAACAGATGTGCGACTCATACGAGGTTGCTCTAACGTCGTGCAAACACTGAACGATGATATACTGTACTAAGCAGCTGAATCATAAATACCTGACTGGTCCAGATTATTTGGTGGTTGTGGTTTATTTGTAAATTTTACGCCGCATGTTGTCACAATCAAAAAGTGGTTTGTTGATGCTACGTATGTCCTGCGTTTGTACCGCACACAGCGGCTGCGCAGCGATACAGGTTCTCTCGCAGTTCCATCAGCTGCGCTCCTCCTATACACAGCTTCTCCCTAAAAAAAGACACACACACACACACACAACCTGTAACTTTATCATCAGGAGTTCCTACGTCACCTCATTCAGGTGGATTCTTATCTCATGAGTGCAATCTCAAACTGCTACGACCCAAGACCGACCCCATCCCCCGACCCCCCCAAAAAAGCACACAGACCATTTCCAGGTCTGTAGCTACACCGTGAATTGGCATATTTGCTATTAGTATATACTACATGGGGACAGTGCAATCTTAGCTAGCCTAGCGTGCATGTTTTTGGACTTTAGGAAGGAAACCGGAGTACCCGGAAAAAACACAAGCACCGGGAAAACAGGCAAACTTCACACAGAAACGCCTGAACCTGGGACTTGAACCCAGGACCTTCTTGCTGTGAGGCGGACGTGCTAACCACTATGCCAACATGCCGCCCAAAAGAAGATGAGAGTAATAGAAATGATAAACACAAGAAGAGACAAACAAGACGTCCTGGTGGTTCCTGTTTGGATCCTGTTTAAAAAACAATAACAACAACAACAACAACAACAGAGCTGTATGAGTAATGGAAAATATTCTTATCGTGAAATGACTCAGGGCAGCATGCCACGCCCAATAGCATCCTGGTATTGGTGTTCTAATATGGAGGACCGTACAGTAATAGTGCAATGCTGTCAAACTCTAATCCTAATCCCCCGGCAGCAGGTTCCAGTGGATAAGAAAGTGCTTTGCGTGAGAATTCTAAACAGCCTCTGGACCCAAAGCATTCTCGCATTTACAGGCAGAGATAAGGACCGTATCCTCTGTGACATTTTTTCACCCGGATGCTACTAAGTGATGATTTCTGTTCCGCAACACCGACTTGCAAACAGGAAACTGTTCGTTCTGATACAGGAAGTGGCTGAGTCAGAGAGGAAGGATGTGGCAGGCAGACCGATTCGAGAATCTGCGTTAGGCAGAAATGCGCATTTATTCCCAGCTGTTATATGTCCATCACAATGGAGCTCAGCAGTAACTGCGCTGGGAAAGCAGGACGACGGCGGATGACAGGATGCACTGATTCTGCAAATTCTGATTGGGGCATTAAGATATACACTGCCCAGCCAAAAAAAACCCAAAAGGTCAAACACTAATATTTTCATGGAGAGCATTTATCCTTGATCACAGCATGTAATCTCCACGGCATTGTCGCTCCGGTTGGTCCGGTCGAGGCTCAGCAACATTAATGTGGCAATAAAATGAAGTCAGCTGATGATCTGAATGTAGT
>JBCNYH010000022.1:10976394-10992438 GCA_039654325.1 Tandanus tandanus | reverse complement strand
TATCACATCAATGCACTTTTTCTTCCCTGATGGCACGGATATAAAATGAGGACTCAAATAATGAGCGAGTGGTTCAGAGAGCACGAGGAATCATTTTCACATATGTATCGGCACCCCAGAGTCCCGACCTTAACCCTATTGAAAGTTTTCGGAATGTGCCGGAGAAGACTTTATGAAGTGGTTCAGTTTTTCGCTCATCGATCCAAGACGTAGTTGAGAAATAAACCCGACACTGGATGGAAATAAATGTTATGGCGCTTAAGTTTGATGAAGCAATATTATGGCTATATGCACCCCATGAAAATACTAGAGTGTGCGCCTTTTTTTTCTTTGGCCTCGCAGTGTAATATGCAGAGTCTTCCTCAGACTACATACTTAAAAAAGCAAAACCCCACACACAACATTATATGCTGCTGATATAAACAACTTCCTCCTGCAGATCTGCTCTTCTCTCCCTCCCTCTAGCAACCAGATTTTATTTCACTGTTCAACATTACATAACAAAAAAAAAATTTGTCTGTTTATGTAACGGTTGTCCATAGCAGAAAATAAGGGCAGGAATGAAACTGGGATGTGAGTTGTGTTTTCTGCAGTGTATCTATAAACAAGTACTGCGCTGTGAGCGAGACACGAAGACGAAAAGCAGCCCATATGCGCACACACCGCAAACCACAGAGGCTATGTGGTGAGTACAAAGTAGGTAAAGTTCACACACACACACACACACACACACACACACACACACACACACACACACACACACACACACACACACCTCACCATCACACATGGGTCATAAAGCGATGCCGTCATTCTGTAGAGTCACTGTGGGTGTTTTTCACAGAATTTAACTTTTAAATGTTGATGCAAAGTGAAATGATGTCATGGTGCTAGTGGATGGGAAGTGCAAGCAGTTACGTTACAGGACTGAAAGTAAGGCTTGAACTGACATCACCTCCTGGCAGTAAAAATGAAAAACATTACTCGGAATTCACTTATTATTATTATTATTAGTGGAGACCCTGAGTGAAGCGCAATAATCATGAATATGGCTTGTACTGTACAGTGTCATGTTGCTGAGTTGATGTTGACTGGCTGTATTGGCTGACTTTCATGATGATGGGCAAAAAAACCCCTAAACATTTATTTTTAATAACAAAACTGAAACCCAAAAAATAGAGGCTCAGAGACCACCGCTCAGACTCGCACAAAATAAAATAAAAAATCTAACTCATCTAATCTAATCAATGCAAACAAACTCGAAGGCAAATAAATGTTAGTGGAGCAAACACTCCACTAAAAATCACTGAAAGTTTGACAGAACATGAACTTGTTAAACAGATAATTATTTAAAAAAAAAAAGAAAAAAAGAAAAAGAAAAGATAAGTGGCTCCTGAGCGGCACATCAACAAGGTCGATGACGCAACCGGAATTTACAGAGGTCTTATGGGAGGGAGGGATGGCATATGCTCCCCTGTCACTCACAGCGATCACCAGCCAATTCGTGGGCGTCTGAGAGCTCATTCGTACAAAGGGGTTGGATAGCGCTTTCCCTCCGACTATGTTAGGCCGCCCCGAAATGCGCATGCGCAGCAGTTCATAAAGTGGCGGAACGCATGTCACGGAGGGGGCATGTGCATGCTTACGCCCTCCCTGGTCTTTGGTGGTCGTGTGTAATAGGAAGGCAACACTTGACGGGTGGGAATTGGATACGACTAAAAATAGGGGAGAAAAAATAAAAGTGAAAATCAATTAATGAAAGGCACGGCATGAAAACGGAGTACCCGGAGGAAACCCATGTAAGCACAGGGAGAACATGCAAACTCCACACCGAAATGTCCAAGCCCGGGACTCGAACCCAGGACCTTCGTGCTGTGAGGCGGACATGCTAACCACTATGCCACCGTGCTGCCCATATTCCATACAGCCTTGTTTGTTTTTTGTTTTTTTTAACTTGTATTACAGAAGAAAAGAAAAATTCTGCATACTTTGGTTTTAGGCCAACCCCAACCCATATTATAGATCTACACAAGACTGAATTGAACACTTTTAAGATTATTCATAATAAATCCTTTCCAAACAGAAAGATTTCTGGTTGGATGCTTCAGCACAGATCTGTGATCTAACTCTCCATTAGTTCCACTCTGCTGCCATGGTGACCACACACCAGAATATCAGCGTTACACACGTACACAGTCAGCACGAGCTCGGCTTTCCCTGAATACACCAAGCTTCAACAATCCCCTCAATATCAAGACTAAAGTGCTCTTTTAATAAAGAGAAGGGGAAGAAATGGAAAATGCGTGTGTGCTTGATCAAACATCAAATGGACAGCACTCGTCTAGACCAAAGCTTTGTGTGCTCGACCTCCGGACACTCTGTGGTCTCCTGCTGAATGGAGTGGAGAGATAAATATAACAAGTACTAAATTATTCCTAGTGTACTCAGCCTTCTGTCTGCGGACCTGACGATGGCACACAGACAGATGAATTCACTGTCAGTCTATACATTTACTTCTTTTTCATGATCTGAGGTTGCAATTTGCACTGTTGACTAATTATACCTTATATAACGACTTCTGAAACGGATTATTGCGACACTAGCCAACCGTGGCTATTGAACTTTCTAGACTTCCTTGCGTGACAGTTGACATTTATATTTACGGCATTTGGCAGACGCTCTTATCCAGAGCAACTTACGTAAGCAACTTTTTATACAACTGAGCTACTGAGAGTAAGGGCCTTGCTCAAGGGGCCAACAATGGTTGAATTGGGGATTGAACCCCCGGCCTTAGGATCAGTAACCCATTGCCTTAACCACTGAGCCACCACTGCCCTAGTGCCCAGTTGATGCAGTGGCTGGCTTCACACGTTTTAAAGAAAGCCACTGATCTCAAAAAAATTGTTTAGCGCTCACCTACAGTCTGCACATGGCAAAATCTGAAGATGGATCAGCGCCATTTTGGTGAGACCACTTTATACTTCACAGAGGCGTGAAGGTTATATCGCCACACCCGATTTGATCGCGCTCCAGTATAGTTGTTAAGAGCATACACGCACTATAACAATCCGTCCACAGCTAGATGTCGATATTGTATTGATGTGCATATAAGCCAGAAACATGAATAAACAGCTTTCAACGTGTTGATGCACAAGGCGGCCATCTTGGAATTTGAGGTTCTGAGTCGGGAATCCAATTATTCAGGGCATTCCAATTGATATTTCTGGGAAATCCTGACTTTCCAGTACAAAGTGAGCACAGCACGAGTCTTGACCCTGGTTAGTAGGCGTTATTTGATTGGTGAGAGCTTGCTGGTGGGCGGGAATTGGAAGATTTCCGAGTTGGGAAGAGAACAATGGGACTTGTGCATTAACAGTGACCAATTTGCTCACAGTGAACATGAACACACTGATATCACGTCAAAGGACTATACAGGGCCATCTGTTTTTATAATGAACCTCAGGTTCCTGCCATGTGACCAATCTTAAATTGTTTGCTAATGAGCTGCCTTTGGTTGTAATGTACACCTGGCACACTGATTCTCACAACGAGAAAGTCATGACCTCAGAACTGGGTGCTATGCAACAGGCCACGATCACAGTAACGATTACAAAGAGTGGCACTGAGTGTGTGTTTGGTTGTGTTAAATATCAGTCGGCTATGACTAAGCGATTACGACACGTGACAAGGACGCCGTCAGGACAGGATGTGTGGTTCAGAAGTCTAGGTTTACATGGTGTGGAAGAGCAACAATGTACAACTAAATCTGTATGCAAGGGCAAGGTATTAACTACTAAACTGCCCCAGCAGACAAGACAGATTTGTGTTTCATGTACAAAGAGATCCTGTCTGTCCCGGGCCCTGCAAATCGATATAAGGATATAGTTCTATATTAACCTTTCAATCTTCATGAAAATCTCTTCCAAGGTGACACCAGTGCCGTGTCATAATAAAAAATGTAAAAGTAAAAAGGTCAGATCTTTTACACCCGGGCCTACTGATTCATCAGTATCCCAAATTCCTTAGGGGCGATCACACTAGAGGTGCGACTGAAAAGCGACTGATGTGAATGGCAATTCACAGCTGTCGATTTTCATTTTAAAATTTGTGGTGCGCCATTGATGGCATTGCATTTGGTTCCTGAACTCATCGCAAAAAATTTCAAACATGTTTGAAATTTCCGCAAATGCAAAATGAGGCTCTGACGCGGAGTAGTCACAAACCCTTCTCAAACAGCCCGGACATGTCGTTTTCTCGCAAATGATTCGTTTGCAAGGAAAGTTGGAGACTTCCATGCAGAAAGTTTGAGACTTGTTCTGTCATTATTCATATTTTGTTCGCATTTTGTTCGCGCTAATAACGCGCAAATAAAAAGCTAATGGTTTGCGAACAAAACGCGACTGATGTACGACAGATTTGCTTCTTTTTGCCAAACATCCGCAAACCAATTGCAGATTACTCGCAAATCGTTTGCAAAAATTGTCGCGTGACTTTCACGCAATATACATATTTAAGCCGCAAAATATAAACTTTCATGTGGAGTTGCAAAACATCTCGATGTGAATTTCAAAATTTGAAAAAATAAAAATAAAAAATCTATTTGCGTCAGTCGTTTTTTATCGCACCTCTAGTGTGATCACCCCCTTAGCGTGACGTGACAAGGAGTTCAACTCCTCCTGTACAAAATGCAGTCTATTGCAGGCTGCCCTCCCATTTCTGCTGCTGGGTAGATAGAGGCACACTTGAGGTTGAGATCTTGCCCAGGGGTCTTGGCATGGTGGAGGGGCTGATGGGATTCAAACTCACAACCTCTAGATTCCAGCACCCAATTTTTACACCACTGGCTCCACAAAATAGAATAATATATTACATTATATAATATAATATATTGGAAGTTGTTGTCTGCTGGTCCTGGGTTTTAAACTCACAGCATTCCAATCACTAGTGCAGAATTTTAACCAATGAATTAAGATCCATTCACACCAGGTCTTCTAAAATGGTGATGAAAAGTGGGTCAGTGTGTTCATGTTTGTGTTTCTGTATCATGTGACAATACCCCCTGAGGAGCCAGAGCAACAAGAGTGAACAAGAGCTGTTGTTAATGCTGAGAAGTATCATATTTACAACTAACCCTTAAGAGAGAATCTCATAAAGAAGCAAACTGTGAATATTGCGATTTTTGGATTCACCAACATTCGTTAGAAAAGGGTTTGGCTTTGTGATTAGCGACATTCAGCAACTTTAAGCAACAATTTGCAACATTTGTGTGAATGTTTGCGAAAGACAGTTGGCGAACATTAACGACTGTTATCAAAATGTTAGCGACAGTGTTTGTGATGATTAGCAACTATTTGCCACTCTTTTGCCACTGTTTGGGAATGTTTGGGACGTTTTGCCAACCCCTGGTAAAATACCAGGCGAATGTCAGGCAAATCTTGGATTTGAACCACCCTCACCCCTACTGATTTACCCAACCCTATAAAACTGGTTAGCAAACCCTCCCCAGCATTGTCTTCACTACTTGGTGAACCAAAAAGAACTTTAGCGACAGGGGTTACAACCATTTGCAAATGTTTACAGGAAAAATACATTCTTTGTGACCCTAAAAACTGCTTGCGGACTGTTTTGCAACCTTTTATCGAACCACGACGGAACTCAAAACCCGGTACTTTCAGTAGCATTCGCCGCTATGTGAGATATTAGCTTTAAAGGAGTTGTACCATGATTTTTACCCGAATTCATATCCCAAAAAGGCATCTGCACATGCCATGAATGTCCAAAATACTTGTCTATATTTGTTAATAGCCTTTCAGCTTGCAAGTAAAAACAGTCAAGAGATTTTGAACCCAACACGGAGCAGATAGAAAAAACTTAATATATGAACCCAATTAATGTCTAGCATCCTTCATAAACCAAAATTCCATCTATATGAATGATAATGTCTTATGGATAACACCATTCATGATATTAAGGCTATTTTTTACCCCCAAACAACTATGACACCGCCCCTTTAATAATCCTGACTAATCTAAACCAGGGGTGTCAAACATCATAAAGTTTCTAGGTCACTAAGGGTGGAATAATCACTGAATATCCACTTCAAAAAGGGTATGAAATTAAATCTGCATAGCACAATGATTAGCTTATGTGTTTTTTTTTTCACTTTTCTTTTCTGATAACACTTGACATCGATTAGCTATCTTTAAATCCTTCTTGAGTCATGAATGACTAGCTGTTTATTTGAGATAGGTTGCTGCCACCTAGTGGAAGGATGATGAATTACGTTTCATGGTAACGGTTGAGCAAAGAGTGTATGATAATCATATTCTTTAAAAGCTCTCGTGCTATTTTTAAATTTACGAGGTTTGGATTAAACCTGATTCAATTCAAATGACCAGAACAATGAACTCTAAAAATTTGATGATAATAATAATAAAAATAATGATAACTAGAAAAGCACTCAGAGAGCGCAGACCTCCGCCAAGGCCACAAAAAATCTTTAAAAATTTAAAGGCAATAATCTGGATGAAGGGATTTAATTTAATTTAAATTTGTTCCTTGTATAATTTCTGACTCATTATGAAAATTTCATCAAAATCCGCTCATAACTTTTTGAGCAATGTTGCTAACAGACAGACAGACAGACAAACAAACAAACAAACGCACGCCGGTGAAAACATAACCTCCTTGGCGAAGGTAATAATGGCGAGATTTTATCTCCTGTCACAATAAAATGTGTATGTGTTGTTTTTACTCGACTAACCTGTACTCCTGGTGAGACAGGCACTCAAACAGGTCCTTGGCAGTAAAGCGTGCTTCCACGCCAGCGATCTGCAAAACAGAGCATTTTTTTTTTTAATTCCACACACTATTAAAAACACATGCTCCTTATCAGGTTTATATACACTCCATTTCCACTAATACAGAAAACTGTTAGTCTTGGGCTGGTGCTACTGGGGGTTGCATGACTGAGAACCCCAGGAAAGAGAGCCCACATCATAACATCACTATATACACCTCACTAGAGACATCTCAGAATCCTGTTTTCCCAGCAACCCATCAACACAAGAATGTTTTCTCTACAGAACTTTCCACGACGACTTCCAAGCGCATTTTCCTTCTTCATTGGTTGTGCATTATATACACAAAAGGTCTTTTGGGAAACGTATAAAGAGGTCAGTTATATTATAATAGTGGTCATAGCTTTGTATAGTGTTCAGTGGCAATAATGTTTAACCTTATCAGATTTAATCGACTCTAATCTCACATGAACCGAGGAATGAATAACAATAAGCCTCTACTTCAGCCTCCTGTTTAAAAGGTGATGAATGCTCACAGTGTTTTATATCCAAAAGTGGTAAAACGTTTAATCAGTGTAAACCACGAGTCTTTATATCATAATATTTATGAACAGCTTGACAATCCAGCTATTAGTGCTATTAGATTAGAGCAATGCATTATATTGCAGTATCATTGATCTCACACACTCAGCCAAAATGTTCACTACTTTTATAACTTTAAACCTTTCTGACAGTGTTTTTAAGTGTTTGTTTACCATAAAGCTGTTTTGATCTATAAACCTCCTAAGAGGCTATAACTAGATTCTCTGATTACACTCCTAATAACGTGCTCAGTCGTGTGCAAGAATAAATGCTTAATGGTTGAGCTGAGGATTTTTATACCGTCCTCTGTTTAAATCTATTTAACTCTGAGATTTAAAAGGTACAGGGTGTAATTCTGGAAAGTATATCTGGACCAGTCACAACTAGATAAAGAGCTCCACAATCCACTGCTATACTACAAATTTGGCCATTTTCAAGGACATCGATTTGTTTGTTAGTTTCTCTCTCTCCATGTGTTTTTGTTGAGCTACACATGCTACTTCTGAGATACCCGTGATCCTGATCCTTCTACTCTTTGAATCCTGTGATCCGTCCTGATATGCTACTACTGGTTGGAGTTCTCATATTAGAAGCCCCTCCCTCCTGCTGATGATGTTCCATATGGACCTAAATATACACTCAGAAACTGTGATGACTTTACACTGGTGGTGATATAAACTCTTTTACTAAAATTATTTAAGACTACATTTACCATTACAGTTACTAGACTTCATTTGAAACTATCGTGAGGGTTCTGCTACATGGTTTGTATTTATATTTGGTTTCACACAAATGAGGATGGGCTTCCTCTCAAAGTTTCTTCCTTGTGTCGACTGAGGGAGTTTTTCCTTGCCATTGTCGCCACAGGCTTGCTCATTTGGGATGTATAGGGTTAATAGAGAGATGTTTAAAATTATATGTTTAAGTTCTTTACAAAATTTGCTTTACTATGTAAACCTGCTTTGCGACGATGTCAATTATAAAAAGTGTTATACAAATAAAACTGAATTTAATTGAAGTTTTGCTTCTTGAGTAGGATGGATTGCATAATGTTTCTTTTCCTGTCAATCACCTAACCAATCGGACACTTCTGTGAGCTCATGTATGTAGAAGAGGATAGATAGCACTTTCCCCAAAAGCACCAACAACCTTTTCTACAACCTTCCAAACTTTATTTTCTTTCTACATGCATTTAATAAGCGCTTACATATAGATAAAGATAAAATGAGAATGAATGAAAGTTTCTGTTCCATTTTTAAAAATAAACAGTATTAAACAGGAACTAATTGAAGGCTCCTCTTTCATGTTGTATCTTGCTCATGTGTAGAAACATACAGTAAAGTCTCAGAGGCAAATATTACAAACTGCTTCTTAAGACAAAAGAATTTTTCTTACCTCGCTAGTGTGTATAAAGGTAAGCAGAGCCTGAGCGTCTTCTACAGTGCTGCCCACAGACAGTAACCTGTAAGACAGAAAGCCCACACTGTACTGATCTATCTCTGTCTGCTTTGATAACAGACAGCAAGCACTTAAGTTACTTGGGATTTGTGTACTGTACTATACTATATATCAGTTTGTGTAGGATGAATATGAAGGGAGGTGGAAATATATAGTATCAAGTTATAGTTAGTGTTTAGTCATGAGAAACTTGAGCGTCAGCCTACACCCTGATGGTCAACATCTACCTATATGTGTATATATCAGGGAAATGATTTCAGGATTATGCAAAAAATTATGTGCGGGGATCCCAAGTGGCACATCGGCAAAGTGTTCAACTATCAACCTGGACTGCAAGTTGGAATCCAGGTTGATAGATGCAGCCATCCATTTCCAGGATTGGCTAAGCTCGCCCTGGAGGGAGGGATGGCATACGCTCAACACCCTGTCACTCACTACGATCACCAGCCAATCATAAGTGTCTCTCAATCGTACAAGTGGCTGGATATCGCCTCAAGCGAGTTAGGCCGGCCCTGAATGTGCATGCGCAGCAGTTTGTAAAGATGCAGGTGGCAGCATCATGTGTCATGGAGGGGGCATGTGCTTGCTTATTCCTCTCCCTGGTTGGTGGTGATTGCATGATAGCGAGGCATGTGGGAAATGGCCTTGAACACCACAGGCTGTGGACACAAAGGTTTGGACATAAAAGGCTCCAAAAAATTTGGGAGACAATGTTCTGATCAAATTCTGAATTCAATCATTTTTACCAGGGTTGTTTAACATTGTGAGACAGGAGGATTTTTTTTTTTTTTACATTTTGGTTCATATGAGGGATTGCTAGGCTTGGCAGAGGTCTGCGCTCTCAGAGTGCTCTTGTTACTACAATTATACTGCAGCTGTACGCCGAACTGACGTGTCACTTAAAATGAAAGGGTTAATCTAAACCAAAAAAATGTTAAGTTGAATTTAAATACAATTTTTTTTAAAATCAAAAACAGAACGTTCTGTAATACATGATGCATACTATAACGCATAGTGTTTCTACCTCAAATGTGTGTCAGAAGCACAAAGCATGAAGGTCACTTGTCAGTTTCATTAAACATCAGATTGAGAAGAAAATGTGATCTCTGAGAATTTGTTGGTGCCGCATTGGCTGGTTGGAGTATTTCAGAAAAACAGCTCCTGCCACAAGACCAAAAGTGGAAGCTTGGTGGTACTGGACCTTGAGCCGCCGAGTTTTAACCACTGAGCCACCACCATTATACATTTTACATTTCCGGCATTTGGCAGACGCGCTTACCCAGAGCGACTTATATTTCTTATCTCATTTATACAACTGAGCAGTTGAAGGTTAAGGGCCTTGCTCAAGGGCCCAAGAGTGGCAGGTTGGTGGTACTTGGACACTCAATCTTCTGATTGGCAACCCAGAGCCTTAACCACTGACCCACTATAATAAAAATTACTGTAATAAAATAAAAATTATTATTATAAAAAAATTATGATAAAAAGTGCATAAAAGACATAAGCAATGCTAGAGCTAGAAGGAAACGAAAATGATGAACAAGGAGCCGAGCAAAACATAAGGAAGAGACGATGAGAACAGGAGGCGGGAACTCAAGGAGGAGTGGAGAGGCACTTCTGTGTTCTTGTTTTAGAGAGGACAGTAAAATAAATGAAGTGCTCGTATGCCTGTCTGATGGGTCATCTCTGCTTCCAGCACATGGATATTTGTCTAACCGTATCCATGGTAACGGGAACAAATCGGCTGCTATATCCTTGCCGGCTTTCAACTGGGACAAACACCAAATCCAAACAAACTGTGGGCTTGGACTGGCATCAGCTCATAATAAAAACAGACACGCTACGGTATAAATGGAGTGAATGATGTATGAGGTCTGACCTCTAAAGCGAATTCAGTAAGATTCATCACGTTCATGAGCGAGTGGGTGAAATGAATAAATCAGCAGACATTAAGAATGATGATGAGCACGGGGAGAACATGCAGACTATACATAGAAACGCCCTTGCCGAGCCCAGGACTCGAACCCAGAACCTTCTTGCTGTGAGGCAGACGTGCTAACCAGTACGCCACCGTACCACCTTGTAAACATAATGTTGCTATAAAAGCAGGAGGTTTATACTGTTTATTTATTTATTAAACCCGATCTCTTCAAAAACTTCAGTCTGTTTAGTAACCAAGAAACAAACAATCTATTGAACTCTTCCTTAACACATGAACAGACATATTAAATAGCTGCTTCTCCCCCAAACAGCTGCATATCAGTAGAGTTGCACGAGAGTGTCTAAGGCTATTTTAGTACTTCTGGAAGGACTCCAGCAGCTGCTCGAGTGCGGCACTGAGCCTGTGGAGGCAGCTGAGGGCATCCTGGGGAGGCGGCGTGGACCATGGTTCTGCTGAACCCACTGAGCCTGGAGAGAAGTGCAGTGCTGAGAAGACAGCCGAGCTAGCGGAAAGAAAGAAAGGCAGAAGCGAAGAAGACAAGAGAAAGAGATATATTTTAACAATACTTTGATAACAACACACTTAAATATTTTTAAGTCTACTTTGAAAGGCGTGCTGTGGTGAGAACGTCCTAGAAAACGGCAGAAATCACGATATTGCCAGAAATCAGAATCAGTATTTGCTCCCTTTCAGATTTCCTCTATTTTTGTTTATTCATAATCTTAATTACACATGTATTTCTGATCACATGAGAATTCTGACCCATGTGAAAAGACTTTGCCCCCTTCATATGATTTATAAAGGGTTAAATTAGCCTAGGCACGCCCAAGACTGATTTCTCTCCACCCTGTTGAAGGTCACTAGACGTCACTTAAATGCAACAAAATTTCCAGCAATATTTAATCCCCTAAAAAGTCTATACACACAACACCTGTATCAAAAGAAAATCAGAACAAAGTTATTGATATTGGTTAGAAAAGAGTAGAGAAAACAAGCGAAAACCAGAAAGGGGCAAATACTTTGTCAATGTACTGTATACACTTTATGTACGTATTAACTGTCATATTATGTTTTGTGATGTGGAGCCGAGGCATGAAAGTAAAAAAGGTAATACCTGACACGGCACACATTGTTCCAGATGCTCTCAAATAAAGCCCATACTTCCAGATGAGAGGCGTGTGGCGGCGGAGCTACATCCTGAACGACATCGGCCATTAGAGTGTCACCACTGCGGTCATCCACTGGGGATTTATGAGACTGAATCCAAGACACACACACACACACACACACACACCCACATGCACACACAGTTACTTCTCCTTGCACATGGAGGGTAATCAGCGGAGAGAAACACTTTAAAATTCAAGGTTGGATGACTCAGATGAAATGCAACACTACAGGGTGTGTGCTGTTATAGAAAAAAATAATCAACAACAGGGTGGTGTGACGTGGCCTAACACAAAGTCTACAGAAATTAACCCCAAACTTAATAAAAGCTTTCATGCATAATTTGTCTTTTTCTATTAAGTTTCATGAACCTTTTATTTGTTTAGAGAATAAAACCGAGCAATAACTCCGCACACAGGGGGGCAACACTGTAAAATGAAAAGTCACATGATCATCTTGTGTTTCCGTTGGCAACACGGAACTAATTTGCATATCGATGCATTGAGCGGTATTCTTTCTTTCATATGTACGAGCATATGCTTATTTTAATGCATGTAAACGGACTCATGCATTATAGATATGTCTAGTTTTATTTTACTCCGAAGTTCATTAGTTTATATCTAATTTGTAAGTTTATTATCTGCATACTGTTATTATTGCCATTAACTTGCTTTATATGAACCGGGGGATTCATGTCCTATTCTCTCGATTTGGTGCACTCGCGAGAGTGAAACCGCAGCCTTTTCAAACTGGCTAATGCAAACTATCAGTCGGATTTTAGCAGGTTGCAATTTTAAAAATGTAAGTAAAAACCACCTGATTATGAAAATATGTACATGTTCATGTGTAACAGGAGAGTTTGGAAGGCTTACCTTTCGTTTCATTTTAAATCTGACATACAACATTATTTTCTTACATAAATAAATAAAAAATAGAAAAATTCTCATCTCATGTTTTGTCGATCGGTGCCAATACCTCCTCCACACATTCTGGCAGCGAGTGAAATCTATCTTTTCTCCTTTCTTTCGAGACAGACCAACACAAACACCAGTTCCAACATGACCCTGTGCACTTTCCCTATTTCTGAAAGCACCTTTACTAAGTACATTGTTCAAAATAATATATTAATATATTTATATTTGGACCTGGGACTCACCTTGCCTTGCAGTCTGTGCTGTAAGGTCTTGAGGCAGGTGAGGGCAGAGCCTACATGTCCGTTGTACGGAGACCTTTGACACAGCGCTGAAAGAAGTTCCTCGGCCATAGACGCTGCATTCAGAATGGAGCTGTGCTCCACTGACACATCTATGTACACACACAACACAACTTATGACTAAGGACAAACAACCAACTGCAATTCAGTATGCTAATCACTGGGCAAATTCCAAAAACATGCACGTTAGGATAACTGGTTGTTCCAAATTGTCCCTAGGTGTGAATGTGAACGGTTCTGTGTGTTGGCCCTGTGATGGTCTGGCAAACCGTTCAGGGTGTACACCACCTCCGCCCAGTGTCGGCTAAGGTTCCAGCCTTCCCGTACGAAACTCATAGTAGGAGTAAGCTGTTCAGGAAAATGACTGAGTGAGTGTATGTATGTACATCTGGGTACAAAACCTTTCCATTTAAGATCAATTATTATTTTTAAATGACCTTCCGCATAAGTGTATTTATACATTCAATTATAATAAGTACATGTTCTTCTTAACGATGACAACACAAAGTTTTGCGCTTTACAACAGTAAGAGTATCTTGCATCTATCGAACATAGCATGCAGGTAGTAAACAGCAAAGAATTCTTTTTTATTTAAAAGGAAATTAAACCCAAACTCCAGCTAAAAAAAAAGTTATCTATTTATTTATTTTTGTTCGCTGCGGCTGAAGAGGCTTTTATTATATTGCATGCTTAAAGAACTCTTATTTTTAAAAATGCAGCAAGTATCTAAATATCAATACTGTACCACCTTTGGTGCACTTACTGTTGGATAAAAACCTGCAATAGTGGAAAAGTTGGAGGGAAAAGCAAAGTAGAGAAGAAAACTCTACACACACGTCTTTAGAGGTCAATCAGATATATCCCCACCCACTAACTCTCTCTCTCTCTCTCTCTCTCTCACACACACACACACACACACACACACACACTCTCTCTCTCTCTCACACCAGTACTTTTCCATTCCTCTACAAACTTTTACAATGGCCTTTTTTTCACTTTCCCCATTTACCCTCCCTCCTTCCCTCCCTCCAGCCCGCCCTCCTTTTTCTCTCTCCTAACTTTTCCAGACATTGTTTCAGCCAAGGGAACTGAGGAAGAAATGCGTATTCATGCCCCCACAAAATAGATACACTAATACAGATGCAATTCAGTCAAATGTTTTAGAACACTGCCATTTTTTCCAGGTTTATTAAAATGTAAGCAGTTCAAGGCTTAAAACCATGGAATGGCCCCAGCACAGTATCCAGACTTAAACCCCATACAGCTGTTTTTGGGGTGAAATGGACAGAAGGGTGAAGGCAAAACAAGTACAACACATTTGACTGGCAGCGTAAACAACTTCACACTTACACTCGAATCAGGGTTAAACCCCACACAGCTGAAAGTCAGGACTTAATCCTGGGACTATCAGCTGTTTTCTTTGTTGTAGATATAAGCGAACATGACGGGGGCCAAGCACCGAGGATGGATCATAATGATTTTTATTTATTTATTCAAATATTTTAAAATAGTAAAAATACAAATGATTAGGACGACTTGTCCGCCGTTGGAGATAGCACACTGTCTACTCTAAAGCATTGTGTGGGATTAAACCTCACCCCATGCCAGCAATTGTTTCCCCTGTTTTTCTTCTGTAAATTCACCTCATGCCTCAAGAGTCAGTAACACAATTACATCACTATGGTTAAAATCAAGCCACAGGGCAACAAACTAGACAACGATTTAATTTTTAAATAATTCACTTTCTCTGATCCTGCAGTTTTATTTGTTTTGAAAAAACACTAAGGTTTTTTGTTTTTTTACTGGACAAATGCCCCTTTTCCTTTTTTTATGCAAATGTGGATGAAATCTTGAAATGCTTAGCACTCAGTCTGAAACCATTCCAGTGCCTGGGTTTTCAGTGTGCCAAATTTGGGGAGTTTTCCACTCTGAGAGTGCAGATCTCTGCCAAGCTCAGCAATTCTCTTATACCGCCATCTACTGGATTTTACAGTCTATGGCATGGATGAGAACAGATACCCATAAAGGCCAAATGCCATATCTTACATTTACGGCATTTGGCAGGCGCCCTTATTCAGGGCGACTTACATTTATCACTTTTTATAGTGCTGAGCAATTGATGGTTAAGGGCCTTGCTCAAGGGCCCAACAGGGGCAGCTTGGCAGTACTGGGGCTTGAACCCCTGACCTTTGGATCACTAACCCAGAGTTTTAACCGCTGAACCACGACTGCACACATATCTTGAAAAATTACTGAAAATTTAACCAAATTCATGGATCTGCTAAACAATGCAATGGGGTCTTCCTTGGCCCATGCCACACCCTTGTACCAAGTTTCATGGAAATCAGATCAGCTGGTTTAGTGCAATCCTGTACCAAAATCAAAACCTCCACGGTAAAGGCCATTAAGAATACTATGAAAAGTAAAATGAGAATTAAAACATGACTAAGGATGATTAAATAAAAAAGACAATTAGAGAAAACCCTAATGAAAGCAATCAGGGGTCCTGAGCCGTCCTGCTTGGGTCTCTAATTAAAACAACAGAAAATTCTCATCACAGATTTTTAAAAGCTTTTTAGGCGCATTAATACACATACACACACACACACACACACCTGTGTGGAAAAAACTGCTGAGCATCTTCACACAATCGATCAGATTTCTTCTGATAATGAATCCAAACACAGCGAACCAGTGCTTCTGGAAACACTGAAGTAGAGCATCCAGACTCCACGGAGGTTTCAGGTACACGATCTACAAAGTACATACACACTTATTATTCAACAACTACACAAGTGTACAGATATAAACATCCAAATTAAGTGTATAAGCACATATATTACATAACAATAATTAAAAAAATATCAATGTCTTATTTTATA
>JBCNYH010000022.1:10923987-10951696 GCA_039654325.1 Tandanus tandanus | reverse complement strand
TATAGTGAAGTAAGCTTCGTACACTGTCGGGTATATTATTACGAATAACAAACACCGCACGGCTAAAACTCAACCCAGGATGAATTTTACAGTAGAAACAGGCAACTGTTAGGAATTATGGACAGAGGGAGAATTTATAAACACGCCCCTCATTCACATCCACTACATACTTGATCCCATTTAAGGACCGTAGACCTACATCAGATATTCCCACCCGTGCTCCTCAAGGATCACATGTAAGTGTTCTCCTTATTCCAGTCACACCTGAATTGCATCATCAACAGCTCTTCATGGTTTGAAGTGGGTGTATCAGAGAAGGGAAAGCACTAAAATGTGCAGGACAGGGTGTCCTCGAGGACCAGGGTCGCTAACCTCTGATTTACATCACCAGATTGGCGTCAGTGACCAGATGGGCCGTCAGTGACCGGATGGTGTGCAAAAGTGGCCGCCGTTAACGTGCCTGCAAGGAAACAGCCCGATCGCCAAATTATTAACAGATCCTCACATTTTCATGCTTAGTAATAAACCTATTTCAATATGAAGCGAAAGAGAGAAACGTTTATAAATAATTAACATGAAAAGCAATCTGTGTTAGAAAAAAAAACGCAGCTCACTTTTCTAATGACGTCAGAACTTCCCTGTTTGTTGATGTAGGCCCAACACATTACAGCTTCCAGGTGCAGTAACGCCTCAAACGCTAGTGAAGAGGTGGCGGTCGATCCAGTAATCTAGATGAGCGGTTCCCAGTCCTGGTCCTGGAGGATGCCTGCTTTATCACATGCACTTCAGGTCATGTGGAGCTGTTAATTATCTAATCCAGATGGGTTGGGAACAAGAAAAACACTAAAATGTGAAGGCAAGGGATTCTCCTGGACCAGGGTTGGGAGCCTCTGATCTCGATCAACACTGTAGGCCTGCACCTGCATTTGTACCCTTTGACACCCCCTGATGGCAGGCCTGGGAGTAGCACGTGTTCCTAAAACTCGAACACCCAGTACAGGTTATAGATTTAGGGGTTGATCACACTACAGGTGCGATAGAAAAGCAACTGATGCGAATGGCAATTCGCGGCTGTCGCTTTTCATTCTCAAGTTTGTCTCGCGACATTCGCAGCATCGCATTTTGGTCGCCGTGTTCGTGAACATGGTCGCGAGGCTCTGACGCGGAGTAGTCTGAAACCCTTCTCAAACAGTCCGCACAGGTGAGAAGGTCGCAGAGTTGCAGTTTTCCTCGCAAATTTTGTTTTTCGTTCACAAAGAAAAGCGACAAGTTGGAGACTTTCACACGGAAAGTTTGAGACTTGCTGGCTTCTGCCATATATTTTGTCATCATTCGCATTTTATTCACGCCGATAACGCATGAATAAAAAGTAAATGGTTTGAGAGAAAAACGTGACTGATTGACGACAGGAGATTCTAGCTTTTTTTTTTTTTTCAACAAACCAAATCACAAACTACTCACAAATCAGTCGCAAACATTGTCGTGCGACCTTCCCGGGATATATGTATTTAAACCACAAAATATTCGCTTGCATGTGGAGTCACAAAACATATTGATGCGAATTACAAAATTCTCAAAAAAAAAAAAACACCAAAATATCACATCAGTTGCTTTTCTATCGCACTTCTACCCCCCGCCCTAACGAATCACGTGCAGGAAAGCACAGAAATGAATCCTTAAACCTGGCCCATGTAGGATCCAGTGTGAAGTGAAAACATCTGGAGTAAATGAAAAAAAGGGTAAAGGGTCTGGAAATCAAGATCTTTTATTACAGTTAAACACATTACAAAAGGACTATTTCTTCCAATGATTTAATACAGAATATGAGATCAACTTCTCCACTAGAGGACGTACAGTCGAGCATGTATTAAAAACGGTAACAAAAATAATGAAAAAAAAAAAAAAAAGAGTAGGTGTGGAGGTTCAAGTCGGGTTTAGTACTGCGTTTCTTTAACAAGGCAATGAGAATCATTTGGTCTAGAACAATGAGGACCTGCCTAGACTGCTATATAACAACAAGAAGAAAAAGAGGTGTGTGTGTGTGTGAATAAAGAATGATACGGAGTGAACTAGTGTTTCAAATTTTGCCTGAATCTGTTTCTTGATTTTGTGCAACTTTATTAATCTTGCATTTACTTAAGGCCAGTAAAAAAAAAAAAAAAAAAAAAAAAAAAATTCCCAGTTTCTCATCAGAACTTGTTGAAAACCTAAATGAGGCAAGAGGTCTTTTTTTTTTTTTTTTTTTTTAAATAGAGAAATGAGATGACTGTCGCAGCCCAAAAGCTTCTAAAGCTAAATGTAAGTAGCAACGCCCCCATACCAATTCTTTAGTATTTTCGCCCCTCAACTGATCCACAGAATCTCGAAAACCATGGCGAAAAAACGGTAAAATTCATCAGTTTATAATAACGCAGCAATCTCGGTGTTGTCGTCGTTGGTCCCCGTGAACCTGGTGCAAACCGAAATGGAGCAAAACATTGTGCGGAAGTGGAGTGTGCGGAGACATTTTTACGTTGTCTTGAGGTTTTGGGTGAAGTTTTTGAAAAATACAAATTTTTTTAATTTGATGCGGCGCCGATTTTCAGGTGCGGACGCTGATGAGAAACCGGGAATTATTATTATTTTTTTAATCCAGCCTAACAACACAGGCACTTAAGCTTCCCATACAAATACTAAACACCAGCAAGCTCGCTCTCGGAGATCCTCCTCCGGCTAGACCCACTTCTAAGTGTTTTGGAACCACGGTAATGTTTCCATTCACTAACGAGAACCGCCTCGAGAGTTATTAATAATGAAAGTCAAACACTGGATCGGATAGAAATGTCTCCAGAAACTACAGAAGGGACAAATTCGAACTGCATACGGGATTTGGTCATGAATATAAGACATTTATTTGGATCATGATACATGCAGTAGAGTCACGTTAGTGCATGCTCGGGTTGACAAAATACATAGCTTGCAACCTGTAATAAGTATCCATGTATGGTGGATTTACGGTATGATCTTAAGGTTTAACACGACCTGCATGACTGAAAACAAAACTGTGACACGAACACTGAAGCGACCGCGCCGGCTCACGCTGACCACAAGGCCTCCAAGCGATCGAGCAGCTCTCATCTGTTGCACCTTGATCATAAAAGGTCGATCGGTCCTCTGTCGGGATTTAGTGCAATAGACTAACATTAGCTGTAAATCGGGACCACACAAACACACACACACACACCAACACAAGACGACACAAGAGTAAAAAGTGATCCATCACTCAGCTGTCAGTCATACCTTCCTATAAAAAAAACAAAATAACACCAAACAAAGGGACCCAGCAGCTATTATACTTTAATATATAGAAATAAAATTAGTACTATTCGAGTTAAAAGTCTACGCCACCACCATTCAGACGTTTTCTACGGAGTGTAATTTCTTTCGTTTTTTTTTTTTAAATATCAAGTTATATCAGAAGCATTAAACACACTACCCAGTACCTAAACCCCATCACTGAATAAAATCTACAGCAGATTCTTTACTCCTTACTCTGCAATACTGAGTCTCCACCAATCATCGTGCACGAGTCATCGCAATTACGACGCTTAATAATCCGCTTAAATGAAATGAACGTCTTGGGGATTTTTGCTCATGAATTCAATAACCATCACAATTTCTGAATATTTATACCAACTGGATGAAATTGATTTTTTTTTTTTTTTTAATCAGTAGTAAATTAAAGTTCAGCTCTATCTTCAGGATGATGGACAGTAGTTAAACCAGGCGGTGACCAACATCCATTCCTTTGAAGCGATGCGTAATCAATGATGACGTTCGACTCCGTCCATCGATGACCAAGCGACGCTAATCGGCGATGTATCAGGGGCAGCCAATCACAGTTCACATTAATCATCCATTAATCCCCTACAACCAAAACTACAATGTTTTTAAATGATTATAATAAATTCATATTTTCCAGCTTTGCTCAGTTCGTTCAGTTCATAGATAGGCTCTGTTTGCTTATATACAATAAAGTGTTGCCGAACAAGGCACGCATTTAAACCGTACGGAAATGTTTACAGGTACATAAATTAACGGATCACCACATGAGTTCTACTCTCCTTTACGTCCGAGGCAAGTGAGCGCCGTCTCATGCTGTCTGGTTTATACATGTGCTTGAGATATGTGCTTTTATTCTGTGTAAAACTGCAAGTGTGAGTGTGTTCTGCTCCAAGAGACTGTGACAGCCTCGTGGAGTCCTGGATGTGTTGAAAATAATTGGGTTGATTTGTGCTTAGATCTGCCCTCGAGTGTACAACGCTGATCCTCGTCAGTTCTGTCAGTCACTACCAGGAGCTTTCCAGCCGACGGCAGCTGCCTCAACCTCAACAGCTTGGCGCAATTTCGCCTGATCGCAAGCATGTGTCCGAGTCAGATGCTGTCGACGAAGCTGCCGGGAAAGAGACCTGTTCGGCCGTTCCTCTGGAGTGTGCCTTTGAACCAGCCGTCCTCGCGCTTCTTGTGTACAAACACAATGTCGCCCTCCTTCAGCTCCAGCTCGGCCTCGCTTTGTGGAGGGTAAGACACCACCACGCGGTACCTGCACAGGAACAGCCGACAGCATAGAGGGTTAATACTACACGCCACAGGAGCCAAAGGAAAAAAAAAAAAATCCCATATAAAACATCTGTGAACAGCAAAAGGACATGAACTTCAATGATTAGCACTTAACTTAAATGTGAAATTAGAGTCAGGCGTTTTTAATCATGCATCAAGCAGGTTTTATTTAAAGAACCGGGATCTATCAAAGGCAGAACTTCACAACACATGAGAGTGGAAGTATCATGGCATGAACAAAGGAGACCTCAGAAAGAAAGGATTTTCATCCGGCTGGAAAACGTTACGAGACCATCTCGAAGCAGTTTAAACTTCACCAATACACAGTCAGGCAGAAGAGGAAACTCAAGACCGTTGTTACCCTCCAAAGGACTCAACTAAAAAAGATCAGCTAAAAAAAAAAAATACTGAAAAACTTGTATGGATGGATGATATCAATGTAGAACAGAAATTATACACCATGTTCCAGAATAGGAGCCTTATCCTATCTGTAAAACATGGTGGTGGTAGTATCATGGTTTGGGCTTGTTTTGCTGCATCTGTGCCAGGATGTTGTGCCATCAATCATGGAACAACTAATTTTATTTGTCGTCATCATCAAATTCATTGAATTCTAAAGGAAAAGGTCAGGACATCTGTTTGAGACCTGAATCTCAAATGAAAGTGAGTCACGCAGCAAGACCACGACCCTAAACACTTAAGTAGTTCTGGCAAAGAATGGCTAAAGGAGAATAAATCAAATTGGAATGTGGAACGGCCAGGCCAAAATCCTGATCTTAACCCAATAAAAATGTTGCACAATGAGTTCATGTGAGGAAACACTCCAATACCCCAGAGTTGGAAATGTTCTTTACAGAGGAATGAATGAAATCACTCCAAGTCAATGAACAGGACTCATCAACAGTTACCAGAAACATTTAGTTGCAGTTACTGCTGAAGAAGGGGTTCTAAAAGCAAAGGGTCTCTCAATAAATCCTCAATAAATAAGAAACTAATATTTTTGTCTCAGTCATGTTCTTCTTACCTACTTTTAGCACTTATGTAGAAAACTCTAAAGGGTTCACAAACTAAATGTACTGTACCTCTCGCATACTATTGGCCGTCCATCGTGCTGCATGGACAGGAGAGACGAGCACGGCTGCCGTGGTGGCGGTGCAATGGGAACAGAGCTTTCCTGACAGCCACTCCTGCGTGCTGCATCAGTATTTGATGATGATGATGATGATGAAGGTGCAGGTGTCTCAGTCTCCACAGGACAGGGCCCGGTCCGGCAGTGGTTTCCACCGGCTATTGCCGTTGGGCTGGGGACTGGCAGTTCAGGTGCCATGGCTCCTTGTGGCATGTCTGCAGCAATGGCTTGCTCTGCCTCCAAAGTTGGGGAAGATGGGGGAGAGGGGCGGAGCTTCTTTTTATTTGACAACAGCTTCAATAGGCCTTTCTTCTCCCTCTAAAGTAAAAAGAGTTTACAGAATAAAGGTGTGAGGACTTTATATACTGCACAGGCTTCATAAAAAAAAAAAAAAAAAATGTTTCTGTGCGCCTTCAAAGTTCTTTTAACGGCTGGCGGAACACCAGGGTCACCTGTACTCTTCAGCGAAATTAAATTAGCATCAGAAGCCAAGAGTGAGGCAGGTCTCTGACTGGCCTGAGCTGCCTCAGGTCAACTGGGATGTTACAGGTCAATGTCCCAAGTTATTATTAGTTACATTATTAGTAATGCTGGAATTTTAAATACATCCTAGATCTATGGAGCCCCTTAAGGGTCATCGTGATTCTCTTTCTGATGGCTACTTTTGCATTACCTCGCAATACAATTCATCCATTTTTTCTGATCTTCGTCTGCTTCCGCTCAGCTGCTCCCAGCATGTCACTTGAGTTTGAACTGGCCATTAAGTATCCTGATACAGTACTACTGCTCAATAAGCATGGTTATTCAATCAGTAAACTTGTATTATAAATACTTAGGACAGAAGGTTTTTTTCTGTCTTTTAACGACAGCTTGCATCCTAAATGTTGCACCCGTCACCTGGATTCAGCTGATATCTCAGAATCTATGAAGAAAAAAGACCACAGGGGTCCAGACCCTCCTGCCAAAAAGGACCATTTCATAATATGCCGATATAGAACAAGCATAGCAAGATTGATAGCCCCAGCTTCAGCGCACGGGAAGTAAATGTCCGTAAACCTAATATACAGTTTTGCCTCTGTGACCTTGAATAGTAGGTCAAGGTCACTCACACAGAAACTAATCCTAGCACTCATAGTAGTGAGCCAGCATACCAGCCTCAGCGCACGGCAAGTAAATGTCCGGAAACCAAAGTGTGACGGATGGACGGAACCCATTCTCATAGCTCCCGATGGGCGAGAACTAAAAAATAATAATAAATTGCTTGAGGTAATGCAAAAGTAGTGCAAGGTAACAAAATTTATTTAGAGGTCATGCAAAATTTATATTGCAACAGAACGCAAAAGCATCTGAAAAATTCTCTCTGTGACCCCTAGGGGGCGCTGTATATGCTATATGCTATTATACTGTATATAAGCTCACTACCAAGGCTGATTTGTCTATGAGCATGCTATCTATATTTTGTCTTTCTTCTAGTCTGGCCATGTCCCAAAATATACTCTAACATTCTACATCAGAAAGCCAACTTAGTATCCAACACAAACTACTGATACAGTTCTATATGTCATGTGATACGATAGTCATAACAGTATATAACAGTGTGTTTTCTGCGATACCTTATCTTTCAATATTCTCTTCTTCATTACTAATACATTACCCTGCTATTATTCCACTTCTCGCAGAGGCAGACGCACAGATTTCAGCTATCAACTCTAATCTTCATGGCATTCTCGAGCGGAGCTTTTCTTAGAACAGGCGACATTGAGTCAGCCTTAGCTGGCACGGATTCTTCAACATCACCTTGAAGTGTCACGGCTTGAAGAGTATCGACTGTGTTATGTGTGAGGTAGTGGATGATGAAAAATGTGAGCTATGCCTGATATTCCTGCTCCCAGGGGGAAAAAAAATACAAGAAATAAACATCCATCTGGGTTATCATCCTGATGATAGGAGATGTACCAGTCTGGGAAATCACCGACGTGAAGGAGGCTCCTGGCTGACAGAGACAAACCCTTTGAGCTGTGAGGGCCAATTTTCTACCAACTTTTTAGCATTTCTTCCACCATACGGGTGAATTCTCAAGTGACTGAGCAGGAGGTGTTGATCTATTTTCTACAACTGCAGCTCAGAGTTTCGGCTACAGGTTAAATCCTGGGGTTATATTCATGTAATCTGTCTAATAGCTCTACACTCTGTAGGAAGAGTAGTAACTTGGACCAGGACATGAACTGTGGACTCCGTACATGAACATCTCCTTCCAGAAAGCTTCGCCATATCTGTTTATGAAGCAATTATGGAAGAGGTCTTCACTTTCAGTGGTTTTCTTTCAGTAAGCAATATGACAAGATGGGTTTTTATGCCTTATTTTCTATAAGAATTAGACAGTGGTGAAAAATACCCCCCCCAAAAAAAACACTGTTTAAGGTGAAAACCAACAGTTGGTAGTTTTGCTGATGTTCTACAACTTTAAATACATCCGCAAACAACAAAGAGGCCAAGTCTTTCTTTTTATATAAAATACTGACTGTATTGATTAGCCGGTTCATCTGAATACTGGGTTACACACAGAATCAGGTACGCACAGCCAAATGAAAAAAGATGATAGAAAACAAAAGTGCCAGAACGTGTAAATCTAGGCTTGGTTTTCCTGGCTGTATTCCCAGCAGGTTCTTCGATTCAGCATTTTAACAGCACAGATTCCAGGCTAGCAGATGTTTTACGTATCCCTCAGGCCACCATTAGTAGATGTTCTCACACACACACACACCGCACTGCATATCTCTCTCAGATTCACGCCATTAACGACTCGTTCATTGGCTAATTAGAGGAAGTAAATGTGTATACACACACACACACACACACACACACACACACACACACACACACAAATACACTTCCCAATGTAATAAGTTTACTACTCTCCACTTTTCCTCAGCCATCGCCTTCACCAGCAAACCAAAACTCCCGGATATTACTGCAGCGCCTCACCTTGCAGTCCTTATCCAGTTTACAAGCAGCAGCCTGATTTGCTGCGGTGGCGCCGAGAGGCTTGGCGTTACCAGGAGCGACCGGTAGTGACACCATGGCGGTTGGTCTTACGCCATCGACTTCCAAAGAAGTAGCGCTGATGTTGGGCGGGGTAAGAGAAGCAGCAGCACAACCCATAGCCACTCCCATTCTGCTTGACGTAGGGTTCGGGGCAGGTGACGGCTGCGGAGAGACAGCCAGGTGTGGTAGGAAAGCCATGGTGTTTTGGGACTGGATGGGAGTTACGGCAGCGGTGGGACGATCCTGATTGTGGCACACAGCTAAGCATGCACCAAAGAGGAAAAGAGAGAGAGTATTAATCAGTGACCAAAAAATGCCAAATCTATATATAATATTAGGCCAGGAAAAATGGTGGAGCATTAAGTGGTGTAAGAATCAAATGAAAAATTATAGATGGAGCGAAACATTTAAAAACATATATATTTGAGAGCAATAATGACATCTTACCGGTTCTCACAGCGTTACGCGCCTGGTTCACCGTCATCTGTGACGTCACGTGCATGAGCACTTTGGGATGCTGACCAGAAGGCACGTGAGCTGTCGTCACCACAGCTGCTGGAATGGGGCTTGAAGGAGCGGGACCTGTGCAAACTGGGAGGGGCTTGTTGGGGTCAGCGCCAGCCAGGGAAGCCCTGACCGGAGAGGATGAGGAGCTAACGATGGTGACGCCACGTCCAGCCTGAGAGCACAACGCTAACGGGACTTTGGGTTGACTGCTGTTCGCCACCGTTCTGAAAAAAACAACAACAATATTTTAATGTTTTATTTATGAAAGAAAAAAGGAATAAATACATAAATAAGAGTCCAGCTCTACAAATCAGCTTTTGATATGAACCCATGAGAAGTGTGTGCATGTACAGGATATATGGTACCTGTTTACAGGACTCATGTAGTTGCCGGGAAAAACTCCAATCTTGCCGGTGTGCATGGAGGTTCCTTTAAACCAGCCGTCCTGACAGCGCTCCAGCACCAGGAACATCTCGCCCTTCCTGAGCTCCAGCTCATCCTCCTTACGCGGTGTGTATGGGAACATCGCGACATACCTGAGAGTCCCAGAGTCCACACACACACACACACACACTGTTTAATTAGCACCTCCATGAAGAGTTACTCTACAAACACAGTTTATACCCTAAAGCATGAAATTTTGTGAGGTCGAGATGAAGCGCCTCAACAAATCATGTTTGCAGTGAGGGGTCACAAAAACAATCTTTATTTTTTTTTTTTTAAGATGCTCGGTCAAATACAAATCAGTCACGCGTGCATTAGGGTAGTGAGAGTGATGCTGAACCAAAAGGTGAAAGGTCAGGGCATAAACTCAGACTCAAACTCCGAGATGAGACCCAAGAGACTGCAACTGCAAAATGCCCTCCCCTACTGTTGACCTCTGACCTCTCACCTGCACTCAGTCATGCTCAGCTGCCCTTCGTGGAAAAGTAACGAGGTCAACCGGAGGCCCAATCTCACACGCACAGCAAATGAAAAAACACCCAGTCGTATATTTTCGGCAGGCATGCGTGTCGTTTTAACACTTACACAGTCGGTCTCTGACGTCCACTCTGGTCACTTGTGGTGGGGGATGGCCTCTGCCCTGTGGCTAACGATGACGCAGCACCCGCAGAGGAGGATTGTGGAGGAGGAGGTGGAGGAGGAGGCAAAGTGTCCTGAAGTAAATTAACAAACAAGACATTACATAAACTGTTTCAGACATGACAGTCAACACCGATAAACTGTCTCAGGCATGTTGGTATGACAGGCATGAGAATCAACAACGATACAATGTCATCGACATGACAGTCAACACCGACAAACTGTCTCAGTCAACACCGACAAACTGTCTCAGTCAACACCGACAAACTGTCTTGGACTTGACACTCAACACCGATAAACTGTCTCAGACATTACATTTGACAGTTTCAGTTTCATTACTAATAAATCTATTTGCCTTTTTTTAAATTGCTGCCCATCTTCAGCCAATCAGCATCATCTCAGGCACAGATGGACAACCATCAAAGTCTTGCTCCATGTCTATAGGGCTCCGCTCTGGAGCCTCATTATCAAGAGGAGGAGTCACACCATGCAACTCGCGACAAAACATCTAACGTTATCTGGAACAGCAGATTCGAATTTATTTTTGTGTGATAAATGGAAGGGTGTGTTTCCTTGTTTCAGGTTTCAAACTCGTTTGTTTACTCGTATTTTAAAAATACCGACCAAATGTCGATGTTGTGCGTCATCACCCTTATGTGTAGGCAATGAATCAAACAGGGTGAAATGCATGCCTGGTCAATTATGTTGAAAAAAAAAAGATGATTTTTTTCACGAGTCTGTAAATTTCACAAGTCCATTCAGTCACATGTGTTCTCAGGTTCGTGATCTTCAACAGTAAGCATCACTTCCTTGGTGAGTTGGCGAGAAAACTGAAGAGCCAATAAAGTGCTGTAACGGTGCTGCTCCAATCCTAAAATATTACACTTTTTCTTTTTTAAACAAATCACTGTGTTGATAATGAAGCTAAATGAAAAGCCGAGGACAGGCAGAATGCACACCCCCACAGGCATTTACAGACACATCCATCACTCACAAACATGAGTGTGTGGTCTGAGGTCAAGAGAGCATTGATGGGGGGGGTGTGCTGGTATCATATGGCAGTGTTCTTGTTCTTCCTTTCCACTTTTTGGTGTGTGGATTGGTTTATAGCTGATGCTTGAACTGATACAACTGGTTCAAACATCTGCATTCACGCTAACACTCCCTCACACTAATATTCATCAAACATGGAAAGTTCAAATCAAAACAACGCATTATACAGACTTTGGTAAGTCGGAAGTCGTCAAAACATTCATACATTTGCAGAACTGCTTAGTCCTACTCAGCCGACTCTGGACGAAGGCGGGGTACACCCTGAACAGCTTGCAATTTTATTGCAGGGCAACACAGACACAACCATTCTCACTCACACCTAGGGGCAATCTGGAACCACCAACCAGTTAGCCTAACATGCATGTTTTTGGACAGTGGGAGGAAACCAGAGTCTCCGGAGGAAACACATGCAAGCACGGGAGAACATGATAAAGTCCACAGAGAAAAGCCTTCGCCGAGCCCGGGACTCGAACCCAGGACCTCTTTGCTGTGCGGCAGACGTGCTAACCACTACGCCACCGTGCCACCTAGAATCAAAACAGTACAACACAATACACAACATAAAAATTAAATATACAAAAACCAAGCATAGCGTGACTTAGTCATGTGACTGAGACAGAAATCCTCACCCCAGACGCCCTGCAGCACCAAAGACTCTCAAACACCTGCCTGACTTCACATTACACGCTGTACTCACTCACTCATCACGCTACACCTCACCATTCAGAGCCCCACCGCAGAGAATTGAATACAAAGTGTTATATTCCAACTCACCACTGGGATGGAGGCGTAGCTGGTCTCTGGGGGAAAAGTGAAGACCGTCGTCGTGGTTACAGGACTGCTAGGAGGTGGCGTGACGATGAGGCCAGTGGTGCAGATGTGAACCTGGACGGAAAGATGGGAGCGTTAATTAACCAGAATCGACTTGCAGAGACATTGAGACTTAGACACAAAACTCTATTTAAAAAAACATAGAAGTAAAAAGTGAAGGGAATGTCTCTGAGCCTCATAAAACCAGACAGGACAAGTCTGAGCTTGATGACTTTTAAGGAAAAACAGAACTCGATCCCAAAGAAGACACATCTGTCTTCATGTTTTTTTTTGCCTGCCTGCAGGCCTGGCTGGCTGCACACGACTCGCTCTCATGAACAACCCACCTCGACTTGAGCGAAGTCAGAGCTGACCTAAAAATGTCAGAACCAATGAGAACATATCTTTGGCAGTGGGACGACACGGCGGCCCCTGTGGAGCCGTTCGAGAGATCTAGTGGAGCTAATTGTCTGGTGCAGGCTACGGAAAGGTGAGCTGGTGTGAAGCAACTCTCCGTATTAAAAAAAAAGTGCAAGAACATGACATCAGATTAGACATGAAAGGCTGACGGCCAGCAAACGGTACCAGATGTTCACAGTACAGCAAAATACAAGCGTGGACAATTCGTAGATTTATTAGCAAGCCCAATGGGCAAGTGATATCCAAATGGCTATGATTTGATTTGGACAGAAGTGCAATTCATTATGCTATAAAGGCAGAAAGTAACATAATGTACTGCACAAACAGAGACTGTGGAGTACCTGCATCTCTCGGAAGGGTGATAACCGTAGTCTTTATCCTCTGCTGATGTTTATCTCCAAAAAAAAGGGGAGCTGTGGTGTTCTCCCATTACACAAAGGAACTTAAGTGGAGTTTGTGTCTTCACTTTGGCTTAATGAGGTATTTAAATGCAAGGTCCCAGCATGCTGTGCTTGTGCTAGAGTTACAGAACTGTTAAAGGGTTTCTTTTGTGCTGCGTTGCACTCGTCACTTTTGTCCCTTCATATTCGGAAATATTGCGGACTAGTATCATCCATTTATCTCTTCATTTTCTAAGCTGCCTAATCCTAATTAGGGTCACGGGGAGGCTGGCGCCTACCTCAGCCAGCTCCAGGCAAAGGCGGGGTACATCCTGAACAGCTCGCCAGGCCATCACAGGGCAACACACACAGCGCCATTCACACTCACACCCACACCAAAGGGCAATTCAGAGCCGCCAATCAACCTACTGTGCATGTTTTTGGACTGTGGGAGGAAACCGGAGTACCCGGAAACACACGCAAGCACGGGAAGAACATGCAAACTCCACACAGAAACGTCCCGAGTCCGGAAATCAAACCCGGAACCTGTGTGAAGGCTAGGGCTCACCTGAAGAAATATTATTTGTCTCAAAAGCAGCTTTCTGTTGGTTAGACCACTCTGGTTCTCAGCCCTTCAGTTCTGAGTGGATAACGCTTGAATCGAAATGAGGCGCACTTACTGTTTGTCTCAGTCACTCGGAGCTGGCAGTGCCATCATTACCACGCTTTAAAATGGAAAAATAAAGCATAAAAAATAAAAACTCTGAATGAATAGGCTCTACAGATGTTAGCTACATATCGCGAAGCACAGAGCTCACCTAACCTGCCTCTGTCATGGGTTTAGTTTGCTTTTTTTCATGTTTGTGTTTAGCATCTACTTCACTCTTCAAGGGACACCATTATACAGCTCTGCACCTGTTCATGGGTGCTCTCAGAGCCAATGATTTAAAAGATTTAACAAATAAACCATTTAAATCTTACTTTAGTGGGCTTTTTTTTTTTTTTTGCATATGTTCCCATGTAGTATGTAGTAATACACTTGTGTCCCAGACACGGTGGATGTCACGGAATCAAATAGTCCGATCGGTGTTCCGTGTCAGGGACTATTCAGTGACATCCACATCGCCTTTGGTGCATAATTGGTGATTAGTGTAGAAAGTGGTGGTGAGGGAGTAGTGTGTGCAGAGAATCAAGGAGAAACCGATGAACATTTTTACATTTAAAATAAACATTAAATCAAACGCTTTCTTTTTTTTTTTTAAATACAGGTTAAATTTCTCCAGTTGAACTTGCTGGTCTTCCAGAAGGTTGGTTATGAAGTTATGACGTGACTACTGGCCTGAATCTTACCAGAGCTGGGCGACACACTGATAATTTTATCATATTGTGACACGATCACTGATATCACGATAAAACATTCAGCAGGTTGACGATTTTCCAGCTTTTCTCCAGAAATGAACAGGAAGCTGCAGTGTAACAGAAGTCATGTCCCGTCATGTTCTTTTGCTTCTTAAAATGATTTTATATATAAAAGCAGGATATTTATTATAATAAATATCATTTATCAAAATACAGAGATATAGTTTTAGGTTACGAAGCCCCAGCACTGCCGCATTCTCCCACAACAGGGTTCCGTCTTGTCTCCTCTGGTTCCTTCTTCTCCTTGCGGCACTTTTCATGCGTTTAACAGCGAGAAGGTCTCACTTGTGAGACGTTTTACATGAAAGCGGCTGCCAAAATGACTCAAAGTTAAAGTGAATAAAACGTTAACGATGTGCAGTATTGCACAAGCTCGTTCAGATCAATGAGGTATAAAGCTTTATTTCTAAAATGTATTAAAATCCATTAACATCATAATCAGACTGGCTTCTGCTACTCTGCACATTATTCCCAGGCTCAGACTTATTCGTAAAATGCTGCCCTGCATTTACTATTAAATGCTTAAAATTACCTCTCTTTCTCTCTTACCATCTGCAATTTGTGATTCCCCCCCCATTATTCCCACAGACGCTGGGGTGCACTGAAACCGAAATGATATTAAAAAACACTCCGAGCATCATCACTAAGAAGCAATGTGGAAAGCTACAGTATCATATTTTTTTTAACAGCTCGTAAGCAGCTCTCTTAAACCGCTACCATCAATAAAGTGGCGTAATAAACGTTAATATTTCAGTTGTCTGTCTAATGAACGAAAGACAGCACAAGACGGACTGGATTTTTCAGGCCACATCTGGGGCATTACTGCAAAATGAATCCAGTGTAGCCAACAGATTGGGCCTGTTGGTTAATTACAACAGACTAATTGCATCCTGATGTTTGTGTGTTTTGCCCTTAGTTGGACAGGCGAGCTGTTTAGGGTATACTCCACCTTCGCCAAGAGGTGGCAGAGACAAGACTCCAGGATCCCTGCGACCCTGTAGGAAGAAGTGGTTCGGGCAAATGAATGAATAATCGAAATAATTCATTCTTCCCCCTCTTTTTTTTTTTTTATTGCATATATTGCATGAGTATGTTTTTTAATCCAGTCCACGTACTGTAGAACATACCATAGCACATTGGTATTTAAAGAATTTACAAAGATGGCTAAGGTTTGACTTTTCAAGGTCAGTCAAGGGCAAAGGCCTCATCTGAAAGTCCATATACGGTTCCCTATTAGCGTTCCACATTATTGGCATATCTATCTGCCCTCGTTCCAAACTTATAAGCAGTTTATCTCCAAAGAAACTTCACCTTTGACCTTCACCTCTGCCCTTGCCATTCCAAAATTTTATCCTCTATGGGTCTCAGGTAGGCTAGTGTACCACCAAATGTGGAGAAGGATTTTGTTCACAGCAAACAAAAAACAATTGCAATAACAATACGATACCTTCATGGCTCGCATTCATTTCAATTTACACATCAAGGTTTGCGGCTGATATTCTCCAAACATAATTTTCTGTTATGATGACGCCACCTTAAAAAATTCTTTTTTCTGGACTGATTTCACCAAATGTAACAAGTATACCCTTAATTTAGGCACAACTAAAGGGGTACCAAGGGTTATCTGCACCAAGCACAAATGGATTATTAGAACTTGGATTATAATGAAATGTCTCCCCCTAGTGGGCATCTGATTCACAGTTTGGTGCGTCATAAAGAGAATGGATATTTTTCAGGATTTCTGGAATTGTTTTCAACGTGATCCCATGCATGGACCACCTCCAAATTTTATTGGTTTGTTACTTGTACCACACCCAAATCATGCAAAGAAATTCATCGAAATCGGTACACAACCTTTCGAGTTATACTGCACACAAACAAACAACCGGACGATCAAACCAACACTGATGAAAACATAACCTTCTGGCAGAGTTACTTAATAGTAGAATTAGAATAGCCAATTAAACAACAAAACTTTAAATTATTTATGTTGACACACCCCATATCCCATGGATTATTACCAAAAAAATGTTGCGATTTCAAATTGCTTACCAATAAAAACCAAAACCACATTTTAGCCACCACATTTACTGTCACGTATAGTGTTGAACAGCCACACACACACACACACACACACACACACACGTTCCTACCTTCACTTGCATTACTAACAGCTATATACAGTACATTCACTCTTTCTTTCATGACGTTAATATGCCTGAGGAACAAACATCTTTTAATCAGTCCACCCTGTAACTGAGCTGTTGCTATAGAAACCAAACATATTACGACAAGTGCGTTAATAAACACCACCTGCGATTTGTTTTGCATTCAGCACTCTGTGATAACTCCCTCATAACTAAATCCGAAAGGGAAAAAAAAAAAAATTAAAAAAAGAGGAGGGTAGTTTCACTAAGCAGGGTGGGTGCTGGCTTATCCCAATTTTGATCCCATTGCACTGCTAAAGCTTTCCTAATATAAAAACCCTCTTCATGGGCTGATTTCGGATTCATTGCTCTGTCAAGGCCTGCTTTTAACATCAAACTGGTCATAAATCCAGGTCTTCATCAAAACAAATAAACTTAAAAAAAGGTTCAACGGTCGAATCAGAAATATCCATAAAAAGTTCCTGGGGTCTAATTCTGAATCCTGAACTTTCCTTAATTTTTTTTTTTTTTTTTGCGGCGTCTTAAATTTCATCCTTCTGCACATGAAGCAGGTTAAAAAAAACTCTTGCACCATGATGAAATGTGACGTCTCCAGTGTGTTTCCAGTTATAGCTGACAAGCATTTCATGGCCTCCTAAATACAGAACAATTAGCCATATATACGCGACACTGAAACCGCCACTTCACAACAAACGAGAAAACCTAGCAGCAGTAAACAAAAAGTGTGGGCGGGTAGCATCCCGAGCCAAATAAAACCTTCACTATCTGCATTACAGAGTTACATACATCTGCATCAAACACAGCAGTTACAGGCAGCGAGAAAAACAGATCGGTTCAAAGCGAGAATGCTGGGAAGTCTCAGGAGGACCTGCGAGAGCAGAAAAACGAACCGAGTTCCAGAAAAGTCTCACTTGGAACGTAAAGCGGAGTTTAAATGCAGATTCACACGAGGGCCTAAAATAGGGAGGCAACAGGGACCTGAGTGAAGTAATAACTCCACAGAAAGGATAACATCCTCCAGTCCCTTCTAAATTTGATTCAATTTCCTGATCTCGCTCTCCCGGTGCACAGGAAGTCTCAATATGCAACCCTTCTGCATATTATATTGCAGCCTAGAGGACACATCAATCATGGACACCTTTATCTTTTTTCTTTTTTTTTTATTACATTTGTTGAATTTTGATTCCTCGGTCCCGAATTATCCGCAGCCTGCCAACTACATGACCTTAAAGTACCTCGTCGTTGCTTGCACGTGACAAGAAGTGCTAAAAATCATTATGTGGAATGAATTGTGCATGACCACAACGAAACCGAGACAAAGCTGTCAGATCAGTCATTAGCCCGAAGCACTGTGTGTGTGTGTGTGTGTGTGTGTGTGTGTGTGTGTGAGACGTTTACAAAGTTGAAATGTGTACTGAGAACCTGAAGAGAATGTTTTTGGGATGCGGACACACGATTTGAACATGGTTCTTTCTAGGTGGCGGCTGAGCATGATGGGAAATTCACTCTCTGAAACAGCCCCCTCACGTCCTCAGAGACTGAACTGTGTAAACATATAAAAACACAGTGGGAGCGGAAACTGGTGGGAGCTTCATATGTTTCTGCAAATGTTTTAGTGATTACTACCCCCCCAACCCATAGCTCGCTCGTCCCCATCACAGGATAGCTACTATCTTCACGCGAGTGAAGGATGACTCCTACTTCCTGCATTAGAAGCAAAGCATTTATTGCATCCTTTCAAGCTGCATCATAAAGCAGATTAAGACACGCTGTGGATGGCTTATCTTTAAGATGACAGATGTCTATGATTGGCTAATATCACTGTGATTGACAGGAAAAAAATTACTGCTTCTTGGACTCCCATGGATCAGGCATACTCATAACTTTTGTATAGGCTTCCCGAGCGGCGCATCAACAAGGTGTGTAACTATCAACCTGGAGATCGCAAGTTTGAATCCGGATTGACACCCGCAGCCATCTGCGACCGGGAGTCCATGGGAACTAATTGGCTCACGGGAGGGAGGGATGGCATACACTCCCCCGTCACTCACAGCGATCACCGTCCAATTCATTGCCGTCTGTGAGCTCATTCGTACAAAGGGGGCGGATGGCGATTTCCCTCCGAGTGTGTTTGGCCGCCTCCAAATGCTCATGCGCAGCAGTTCGTAAAGAGGCAGGGGGCAGCATCGCATGTCACGGATGTCGGTCATGTGCATGCCTACGTCCCTCTCTGGTTGGTGGTGGTCGCATGTGATATGGAGGCAACACCTGATGGGTGGGAATTGAATACGACTAAAATTAGGGGACGAGGAAAGACCCGTGTTCGAATCCCGGGCTCGGCGAGGGCGTTTCTGTGAAGTATGCATGTTTTCCCTGTGCTTGCGTGGGTTTTCTTCCAGGTACTCCGGTTTCCTCAGACAAGTCCAAAGACATGCACATTCGCTAACTGGCTGTTCCAAATTGCCCCTAGATGTGGATGTGAGTGTGAATGATTGTGTGCATTGCCCGGTGACGGTCCGGCAAGCAGTTCAGGGTGTACCCCACCTTCGCCCAGTGTTGGCTGAGATGGGCTCCAGCCTCCCTGCAACCCTAACAGGATTAATCCGCTGAGGAAACCCACAAATGCAAACACCACACACAAATTCCCAAGCCTGGGACTCGAACCCTGGAGCTTCTTGCTGTGAGGCAGATGTGCAAACCACGATGCCGCCGGGCCCCAAGTCGGAGTTTCTTGATTTATGAATGACTTATTTGAACATACTACCGAAGTGAATTTACATGGGGTCTGGGCTAGCGTGCATCGTTAGAGGGTTATCTGACGGCTAATGTTTCAATGGTTTTTTTAATCCACTAAACTGGAGGTGAAGCAAGGAACTGGTTATATTTCAACTCAGCGAAGAGTCCAAACGCCTGGCTTCAGCTCACACGTCTCCTGCCAAGAAGCAATTCCAAGTGGAGAAAAAATTCAGACAAATTCATATTAGAAATATTAGATGTGCTGTTAGAGTGACTCCTCTTTCACTCCCTCGTTCTCTCATAACCCTCAGACGCAGCCTCTTCTCATACTTAACTATCCGTCCAGTTCCCATATCCGCATCACACGCGGCTTGATTTCTGCTCCTTAACTCCACCCTTTTAAACCCTTTTAAAGTCGACGTGTGTGAGTCAGAACGTGGAGAAAACCCAGACTGATAAGACGTTCCGTGAGCCGCATGACGTAATTCCAGAGCTCCAACCTGGAAACCATACCGCGGTTTCATGGAGTATTAGACGTGCGAGGAGTGTTTCGTGTTACAAGCACGCACGCACTTCTGTGGTCTTTGGATGGCGTGGTTAATTATTAGCACTGAAACAACCAGACAGGAATGCCGAAAAAGACTTGATTACAGGGTTTTTTTTTTTTTTTTTGGTTTTTTTAAACGAGAAGGAGTGTGACGGAGAGAAGGATTGCATGACTGAAAGCTCCTACTGCTTAATGACTTCTTTATTCAGGAAGAAAAGGAGAGGTGCTACACTAGCCAGACTGTGCTGATTTCAGGGAGGTTCGCCACTGGCACCAGACGTCTGTCAGTGGACGTAAAGCAGCAACATGGACTAATTTGATTAATTACAACGAAGCCTGAGGAATGGGTCAGCTGTCAGTGAAGTAAAGGCTCATGTATGATGGGGGTAAGGGGATGGAGAGAGATAGAAGCAAAACAGAAAACCGCTAGGATAAAAAAAAAAAAAAAACACAGATGTAAAGAGAGAGAGAGAAAGGAGGAGGGAGGGAGATCAGAGCAGAGGGCCCCGGGCTAGTGAGCCGTGCTCCGAGATCCGTTACTGCAGCATCGTGAACGCACAAACAACAAACTGGTGCAAGTAAAAAAGAAGTCTAATTATAGACACAAAACAAAGAGAAATGGAGCTAGCATGTCACCAGGCTCCCTTCGAACCAACAGAGTTTCTATAAAACAGAGAGGTACGATATAAACATAAAACCGTTAAACTCTACACGGCTATAAAGCAGCAGTCACCCAATCACTGATTTAAATGAGGTATAACCGTTCACCAATACTAATTCCAGCAATAAAGTCTGAGAGCATCCCCCCAACAAAATCTCGCAATCGTAAATAATCCTTTAAAAAATTCCAAGACCCGGACGGTGATCCAGATCCCCGTTACAATCGAATGTGGTGTACCTTCCAAAAAATCTGTTCAGAACTTTTTACTTATTGTTTTTGCTAACAGACAGATGGACAGACTGACAGAAGCAGAAAAACAGACAGACGAAAAGAGAAAAAAAAAAAAAAGACAGACAGGCAAAAACAGACAGACAATCAAAATTCCTGCATTCCTGCCGAGGGCTTACGTAATTCTAACCCTGTGAACGAAACCTTAAGACTGCAACATAATTACTGGATTGCCAGAACGTCCCCACGGAATCCGATTTCCCATGTCTCCAATCAATGTGGAGACAAAGTTAAGTCTCTACAAATGAGGTAAAAAAAAAGAAAGAAATAAATAAAAAGCGCGTTCACACTCACACACTTCCTCATTCCACTGCCACAGACGGCTGAATAAGGATCAGTGTGTTCTCAGCGCCGTCTCGCCGTTCCCTCCTGCAAACAGCTTTCAGATCAGCCCGAAACCTGTGAGAGACTCCGAATCCGTCTCAGGAGAGGTGACCTATCCCTCCTTCTTAGTGCTTAGGAAAGGCAGAAGGATTAACCCAGGACAGAACGTTCTTCTTCCTTGCCTGAAATAAATCATTGTTCTTTAGCACATCTTCAAGTGTTTCATTTCTCAGATGAATGACGAATCAAAAAGCTCCAATCAGGAAGAGTTGCATGCTGGGGGACACACTCTCCGACTGCTACAAGCATTGACCACTGGAGACTCCTTCCATAAACTAAATCACGGAGGCAACAGGTCTGCGAGGGAAACCCAGGCATTCCTCTCCCCAGCAACACTCTCTAGCTCATCCTGGGGGGCCACAGGGCATTCTCAGGCCAGATGGGATATATAATCCCAATAGTGAGTTCTGGGTTTTCCCAGGGGCCTCCTCCCAGTTGGATGTACCTGGAACATCGACAAAGAGGCATCCCAATCAGATGCCAGAACCACCTCAGGAGACCCTTCCGTACGCACTAAACTCTGAATGAGCATGCTCAAACGACGCCATTAGCTACACAGCGCTTAGCTCGCTTCGAAGCACAGAGCTCACCTAGACTGCTTGTCATGTTTAAAATTTCAAAATAAACTATGAAACCCCCCCCCCAATTTTAGTTTGCTTTACTTTACGTCTTCACATAGTATATACTAAAATTCTTAGAGTTAAAGAAATGACGGGACACAGCTTTTTTTTTTTTTAAATAAACTATAGAAAATCTCGTTTTAGTGCATTTTTGCACGTGTCTCTGTGTAGTATATACTAAAACAATTATAAGCCTCAGGATTGGTGGATATCATTGAGCTGAATAGTGACCTCCATTTCACCTATGGTGAATAATGAGTAATTATCCTGAGCTAGTGAACCAATCAGATCACACCATTGCAATGTAGTATACACCAAATATAGATATACAGTAAACACAGATAGACAGAAGCAGTCGAAAGTCTGGGCACACCTCTTCATCCGAATCCTTAAATATAAATATTAAAAATGCTTTTTATTAAATCTGATTTATGTTGCAGCGGGCCGGATTGTCAGAGCGGAGCTGTTCTAGAAGATTTATCAGAGCCGTCTTACTTGAGAACTGTGTTATCAATCTAACAACAAGCTTCCTACAGCAAGGTTACAGAATGTCACCACACCCGTCTCTCAGATATCAGGAGTGTGGAGGACGACTGTCATTCTGTGGTTACTCCTGTAACCCTGAAAAAAATGTTGTTTTTTTTGTTTATTCGCCCGGAGTGGCGAGGTCAGAAGCGGTCATCCATCCATGTTCTCTGAAGACTCGCTAAGTGCCATAGTGCAGACGGAAGGAAACCCGCACAGTTAAGTACATCTCAGCTGGGGATGCAGCCGTTTCCATTACATATCTTCTACACACTCTCACACACACGCTCACACTCTGTCACTCGCTTGCACACAAGCACCCTCTCTCGCTCGCCCCCCCCCCTCACACCTCCCTCACGCGCACACTCTCTCACTCCCTCCTCTCACTCACTTGCACACAAGCACCCTCTCTCGCTTGCGCCCCCCCTCTCTCACACCTCCCTCACGCGCACTCTCACTCCCTCCTCTCACTCGCTTGCACACAAGCACCCTCTCTCACTCGCGCCCCCCCTCTCTCACACCTCCCTCACGCGCACACTCTCACTCCCTCCTCTCACTCGCTTGCACACAAGCACCCTCTCTCGCTCGCGCCCCCCCTCTCTCATACCTCCCTCGCGCGCACTCACTTTATAGAAGGATTTCTATCCTGCACAAAAACAGTTTAAATCAAAAATCATGTTCCGTACCCATGATGATTTGTACAGTTTATAATCTGAATGTGTGTGTGTGCAGGTGTGTGTGCTCTGATGCAGTAAATCAACACTGTCCTGCTACCCCTCCTGACGAGAACATGAGCAGTATTCTGTATCACACCCTTAAAATACACAATATAAAAAGAAGACATGGATTATTTCGGAACGGTATTTCTTTCCAGGATATTTGGTCAGTAAAAACTTCCTTAATTAGAAAACTCCGCTCTAACTGAAACGCATTGCTGTAGGGAGGCATGAATATTTATGTTCAGTAGTTATGAATATTCAATAAATGTTCTGCTGTTAAAAACACACCTGGGGCAACGTCATTATGAGGCACCATCAAAAAAAACTTACTAAATACGGACTGGCGTGGGTGTTGAGCTTTTATTCCCCCGGATGCTGATTTGACAGCAACATTATTTTATTCCGGTTAAATATCTAACTGCATTCTAAAGAATAGGAGACGTAAATCTGTGCTATGGGACACGTAGCTATAAACGAATAATAAATAATTTGGCAGTGGTTATGAAGGGTTTCGGTATGTTCGGCTATTTTGCCCATTTTTCCAGGTTAACTGCCGTCATATTTTAAGTATGATGTCACTCCAAAGCTGTACCTTCTGCTTCTTATTTGCACTACATTTTGTTCTGCGGAAGAATTTAAGAATTTTTAAATATTGGATCCTGAATGTCTCAACAGCACAAACATTGCAAGGTCAAATCCCATGTAGAAAGGGTGGCATACCGTCTCTCCTGTCAATCACAGCGATACTAGCCAATCATTGCTGTCTGTAAGCTCAAGTATGAGGAAGACGGTAGACAGCCCATTCCTCCAAGCTTTATAAGCCTTGAAGGAAGCTTTTGGCCTTTCGTTTGCTCACCTGGGAGGGGGCACTGGAGGACAACCCCCCGCTGAGCTCTCCGATGCGCGCCGCCGCAGTAGGGTTCGAGGAGCTGATGAGTACGGGCCCGCTGATTTCCATGGAGTGGCGTTGTGGCGGCGGGGCCAGGCACGGCTTATGGGACATGGTTAGTGAGGTGAACGAGTGGCGCTTCTTGCTGTTCTTTTTCTCCCCCGTCGCTTTATGGGAGCCGTTGGCTTGAGGGCCCGAGTTGGTGGAGGAGGAAGACGAGTTGGAAGATGAGGAGGAGGAGGAGGAAGGGCCCTCGGCAGAGTCGTCTGGCACCTTGTCGAGCTCGATGAGCTGCCGTGCTGCCGGGTTAAACTGGGAGACAGAGAGAAGTTTATAAACATTATAGACATTTATAAAGTTTGAGAACAGTTTACACAAGTATGAAGCCTATTGTTGAGATAAAAGGACGACAGGATCAGAAGACGAGAAAAAGCAGGGGAGTGGGTGGATGAAGAGAATCAGCCACATATTACTGTCACTCCGCTCAACGTACAGGCAGCGATGAGATGGTAGGCAGCATGGGAGAAGAGAACCGAAGGAATCTATAAAGACTTGAGCTCACCTGCACGTCCTGGAGCACATACATAATCATTACACTAAATGACTCATTATTATACTATTATGTCGAGACATGAAAAGGCAACGCTGATGCTTTAGAATGGTGTGTATTAATGGTAAACCATTTCCTGCTCACTAAATACCTAGGTATCATCCTGTATTACATAATTATATAATTAGAGAGTGGAAATCAGCCAAAAAACCTAGCGATATACAATAGTGAGCGAGATCGTGGCTGTTTTCCCAACAGATTCTGGTTGAAAATCAGAAAAGTGGATGTTAATTTGACAGATAACTTTCAAAGCTAAAAAAAAATAAAACAAAAGAGAGAGACAAGAGCAGTCAAGACCCCTGCCAAGCTACACAAATGTAAGTACACCACACCTCCTGCAGGCCCGCTGTACTACCATGCAGAAGACTGTATTTCCTGTGGTAAATTTAAATTGTTGCCAAACACACTGTGGATCACATCTGGATGAAACTTGCTCTGAAACCAAAAGCATCTGATCATAAATATACATTCATTCATCAAGCTGCTTAATCCTATTAGGGTTGAGGGGAGGGCTGGGGCCCATCTCAGCCGACACTGGGTGAATATGCAGGGTACACCCCCAACAGCTCACCAGGCCATCGCAGGGCCAACACACACACACACAACCATTAACACTCGCACCTAGGGGCAATCTGAAACAGCCAATTGGCCTACTAAACCGCATATTTTCAGACTGTAAGGAGGAAACCAGGGTACCCGGAGGAAACCCAGGCAAGCACAAGGACAGCGCCACACAGAAACACCCTTGCAGGCTCGAACCCGGGACCTACTTGCTGTGAGGCGGAGGTGCGAACATATCGCAAATTTAGTTTAAATCTAATTTAATAAACAAACAAACAAATAATAGCCCTTTAATAGAGAGGAAATTTTTTTGTGCAAGGATTCTTTAAATTTAAATGGGAACATCTTTGGGTTATCCCCAACCCATCATAAGAGTTTCCAGATTGATCTGTCAAAAGCTGTGGCTAGGAGGTTGCTAACAGGCCAACCAACAAATAGGATAAATAAACCCACACCGATGAAAACAAGAGGTTAAAACGAAAGAAAAGAAAACGGTGGGTGTGTACTGCAAGTCAAGGCGTCATCTATTCTCTCTCCAGATCTGTCCAAGACACTCGGCAGATTTAAAACAGAAACATCAGGAAGAACGCTACTGAGAGGATCCAAACGCCGTTACAAGGATACCAAAGAACTTGGAGGCGGTAATAAAAGCTAAGGAGAATATTTTTTAAATGATATCACTTGGGTTTGCTCTGCCTCTCTATTGGACACTTTCCTTTTTTTGGTCGTAATAAAGGAACATCTGTGAAACAGAACACATGCGACGACTTCCTGGGACAAATAACTTGGTAGGGTGCGCAAACATCTACAGTCAACTCCCATAAGAATTACAATTCTCCAAGTATTCCTGTTATATCTTTATTTCCTGGTTGCAATTATTATTTTAGTCATTAGCTTATCAGTTCAGCGGTCTAAAAAACAAACAAACAAAAAAAGTCTAAATATAATAAAACTATGTATTGCATTCATGTCCACATGCCATGCAGTCACTCCATCACCCATTAACAGGCACACAGAGACCACAGGAAGAGCCTGAGTGCCAGAAGCCGCCCCCACCTCGCCCCCTTCCCTGTCACTCTCTTTCATAAAGCTGTGCTCATGTCTCTTCTGATGTCAGCAGAGTCTGATATTACAGAAACAAAAGCGCTCGCTTGTTTTTGGAAGCAAGCCGGCACGGCGAAAATAGCGATGGTTTTTGTGATCCTCGTCCCTCCACCCCTCTCTTCCCCCCCCCCCTCTTGATTTCTCCATTTGCATGCGGGTGGCGCCGCTGACGATTTGCGTGTGTGACAGCAGCTATTTTGGACTGTTCTGAAACTTATTTTAGGGCTCAGGTTAATGAAGGAGACACACACACACACACACACACACACACACGATCGAATGAAGCAGTAAGTGTAGGGAAAAGGAAAAAGGTGGAACCATTCTGTTCCCATTCTATTTAGAGTGGCCAAATGAGTGAATGACTAGTTGAGTGGTTGGGTGAGCGCTCAAGTGACTGAGTGACTGACAATCTGAATGATTGCCTGAGTAACAGGCTGCCTGTGTATGTTAGTGAATGACTGACTGAGTGAGTAACTGACAGTCGGAATAACTGAATGTGTTAGTGAGTTAGTAAGTGCTTGAGTAACTGACTGTCTGCGTAACCGAATGAGTGAGAGTGAATAACTGACTGAGTAATGGACGGCGTAAGTGAATGAGTGACTGCCTGACTGACTTAGTGATCACCTGAGTGATCATGTGAGAGAGTGAATCGTGTGAGTGATTACGAGTGAGTGAGGCAGACAGTGTTAGTGAGTGAGAGAGTGTGTGTGTGAGGGGGAGAGACTAAGTTCGTGATCTTGTGAGTGACCGTGCATGTGAGTATGGAAGATAACTCGCACGCATGATCATGGAAGTTCATCTGCTGAGATGTTTACATCAGTAATATTAAGTCATGCTGTTCTGAAGGCATGTGTGGTACATTTTTAAAGCAATAACGCAACGTAAATTCTAATGTACTTAGTACTGTTCCAAATTTTACATATGAATAGCAGGTTGAGGATGTGACTGTGTGAGGAGATGAGAGAGTCCGCGCATGTGAGGAATGGGAAGCTGTGAGGATACGCTGCGACTCCCACAACAGCCTCACCAGCTGCTCTATTTAAACCCTCGTGGCTTTGCATCAGTCAAAATGACTGCTGTTTTGCCACAGAATGTTGTCACGCATCTCTATTCAGAAAGCCGGTTGAAGAACTCTGCCATTCAGGAGCTTCGCTGACAGCATGGACCGTTAAAAAAAAAAAATAATAATAATAAGAGCTGAGTAATTGGCTACGTTGGTGGTTATTGAAGCTGACGGAAAGCTGAATGTTTGACGGCTTGTCACTGATTCAGCTATACAGTCATGGATTTAACTACCAAAACCTCAAATTAAAAATGAACCACATGCTCGATTTTCTTGCATTATTTAATATAAAGGAAACCCGTTTTCTCTTATTTTTCTCTACACCAAAGCACATGGACGTTTGTGAATGTAAACATATGCGACCATGGCATCTTTGTTGTGTTTATATA
>JBCNYH010000022.1:10883448-10897468 GCA_039654325.1 Tandanus tandanus | reverse complement strand
GTCAGCGTGTTTCTGCCCTGCGATGGCCTGGCGAGCTGTCTAGGGTGTACTCTGCCCTCGCCCAGAGTCGGCTGAGAAGGGTGCCAGCCTCCCCGCGACCCTAATTAGGAATAAGCGGTTCAGAAAATGAATGAATGAATGAGTTACAATTTAAAAGATAATAGGTTTTTACTTCTTTAGCAAATTTAACAGAAGCTTTGGGCCAAACCAGGGACCTAAACCGAACAGGAAACATAACTTTATGGCTTGAATGGCAATATATCTTATTTTATCTTAATCATAATAGAAACTTTTAATGTGGTGTCTCGGGAAGAATTCATAGTTTAAAGAAAGTTTTAAAAAGTTTGTCAAACAGAATGGTACAGCAGATGTTGAATTAGCAGGCTATCGTTTTGGATATACATGGAGTGAACATCTGCATTTGCAATATTGATCCTGGTGCTGCTTGAACTCTTCAATCAACGTCGAGTTCAACAAGGGACAAAAAAGTGAAAAGAGAGGGGAAAGGGGAAAGAAGGCACTTAAAGGGATAAACATCTTCCACCACAGAAGAAACTACCTACGTGTTTTTCCCTGCTACTTGCAGACAGCAAGAAGGACACGTGTTCGGAGATACATATCAGTGTGAGTGTGAGAGAGAAACACACACAGAGAGAGAGAGAGACTGTATAAAACCGTGTGCTTTCCCAATCTCAGAATCTCTGTACTGCTCAGCCTACACTATCATCACCTGCGATCTGCTGTTTGCTAGGGGTGTACACGCTACAGAAAAATAAAACGCAAGCACTGTCGATCATATGACATTTTCAGCAATGGTTGTTCCCACACTCTTTTTTTTTTTTTTTTTTTTTACTGGAAACTCAGAATAAAAAATTAATTTAAGAATTAGAGCTGGATTATATGATGTAATACTGACACTGATGAATTATATCAGTTCAGTTCGTAAACATACTCTATAAATACTAAATATGATTCGTTAGAATTTTAAAACGTTTGTTAATTGTACTTTTTTTTTTTTTTTTGTTTGTTTTTTTTTTTTTAAACAAAGTGTGTGATTAGTTTAGCGTGCACCACATGTAGGAATGTATCGGAACATCAAATTTAGTCAGTGCGATTTAAAATTGTTGTTTAAATCACAAATTGTTGTTAAATGTAAAAATATATTTATCCCTCACAATTTTTTTCCATTGTCAGTTACATATACAATTTTTTAAAATATAAACAAACATTTTTTTTAAGACTACTGTATTGATAGCACTTCTTAAACTTATGCACTGTTATACATACTGTACATCATAGAACTTTCTTAACAGAAAATTAGTATCACATGCCTTCCAATCTCCGGTTTTACATATGAACATGCGTATATTTGCATTATCAGGTGGTTTTAACTTACATTTTTGTTAAAATCCATTTGTTAGTTTGCATTAGCCAGTTTGAAAAGGCTGCTGTTTCACTCTCGCGAGTGAGCAAAATTATGAGTAGCTTGTGAATCTCCCAGTTCATAAGGCAAGTTAATGGCAATAATAACAGTATACAGGTATTAAACTAACACATCAGATATAAACTGGTGAACCAAATAAAATAAAATTAGACACAAATACAGTTTAAACGCGATTACATTTACATACATTAAAACAAGTGTGCGCTCGTACATATAAAAGAGGGGAAAAAAAACAAAACAAAAAAAAAACACTGACTTAACAGAAATACTGTGCCATGTATTCATATTCAAATTAGTTCCGTATTGCCAGAAACACAAGCTGATCATGTGACTTTGATACTTTTACAACAGTATGTGATGTAAATATAAAAGAAAAAAAATCTGTAGCTTTTTTTGTGCATCTTCAGTAAACTCTCAGCGACAGTATTTTGCCCAGACTCTCGCGCACACAAACAGATCGGTGAATGAAACTTGATTCAGGGACCTGCTGCGCATCAGACAATTTCCTCACAGACTCTCAGCGCCAAGAAAACTAGGGATTTTGCTATGTGAACTTCCATAACGCTTTCACACATGCAGCCCTAAATGGTCCTTAATGAGATATTCACTCATTGCTTAATCCTACTACTCGGGTCATGGGGAAGCTGCACCGACAGTGGGTGAAGGCGGGGTACACCCTGAACAGCTCACCACACCATCGTAGAGCAACACATACAACCACTCACACCAACACTCACACCTAGAGTCAATTTGAAACAGCCAATTTGCCTAATGTGCATATATTCGGACTGTTGGAGGAAACCAGAGTACCCAGAGGAAACCCACTCAAGCTCAGGGAGAACATGCAAACTGCACGCAGAAACACCCGAGTCGGGACTCGAACCTACCTGCTGTGAGGGGAAATGCTGACCACTGTGCCACCCAATGATGAAGGAACCAACCGTTAATATCACCAAAGCTAATCACATGGATGTATGTGTATGTGTGTCTTAAGGGGATCAAAGAGCAGATTTCTCTTTCTTACACATGACTCTTGACCCCACACACTTATGACCTTTCACCCTGGCTTCTGACCCCCTGCTGCTATTTCTCTGTGGGGTTCATCTGGGACTGCTCAGTTGAGAGGGTCAAACGTGTCTTATTTAGCAATTAGCATGACAGAAGATTCACGGCAGATTCCAAAACAGGGTTTAACAAAAGAAATTTGCTGACCTTTACACCAATCCTCAAGTGACGCAACACTTCCATTCTTCAGATTCAAATGGAAGCTAAAAAAAAAAAATACTGCAGTGGGTTTCATCCTTAGCTATATTTTTGGAAAGGTGAAGTATGGCCCGAGTAGCGCTCGGTTAGATTTAGGACAGGGTTGGGGTTTTAACACTGAGATCGTTTGAAAGGGTGGTGTTACAGCAGGAATAACAGAGGGTGCTGCTCACTTCGTTTTTGACTTGGTGGAGGTTTGCACTCTCTGGGTAAGTCTGTGGGCTTTTACACCCGAGCCTAGTGGCTCATCAGGCCGGTGCTTATTCCCGGTTTCTGTAGCGTGAGGCGACTAGGAGTTCAACTCCTCCTGGATGGGATGCTAGTACATCGCAGGTTACCTTCCCAGTATTTTTTTTTTTTACTGGTACCCATTTCTGCTGGGTGGACAGAGGCACACTTGTGGTTAAGACCTTGCCCAGGGGTCTTAGCACGGTGGGGGTCTAATGGGGGATTCAAACCCATGACCTCCTGATCATGAGCCCAGCACCCTAACCACTGTGCCACCGGCCCCACTTGCACTCTCTGGGTGCTTCTAGTTTTTTTTACTGGTGCATGTAAACTCAAAAGCTTTTCCAACCCAGGATCGTTGTTGGATTGAAGGCTCCCCAAATCCTGTTAAGAGTTAAAAGCATTTTGTTTGACGACTAAACGAGATAATCTCACTTGTTTGCTGACAGATTGCAACAGCATTAAACAGTCAGTACTTGGCCGTCATGCCCCTGTCTGCTCAATTTACTTCTTTTTGTGAAAGTAGGCAGATCTGGGCCATGAGGAAAACACCAGATTCTTTAGTGAACACTAAAACTCTGGCTAATGTATAACTATTAATAAAATGAAAACATGAATAACAATCTCCCACAAGCAAGCTTGTCCAGGATCGCAGGAGTCTGTTAAAGTAAAACCAGCAAGTCGGTTTTGTCTCCCCTTAACAAAACATGACCCTTGAGCATGCTTAGTCACTAAATAAGTCTCTTACACATTCACACACATCCTTTTGGCCCTACGAAGGCAACAGACTGTTGGCCGGTTTTTAAACAAGCTTGCCCGACACGGAGCAACAGTGTCAGCGGTGACATTTGGTCCATCTCGCGCTCCACCACTGCTTCCAATTTCCTTCACATCTCCTGCCCCCCTAAACACCCCTCCTCCCATCCGCCCCCACCCCTTTATGGCTTTGACAGCTGGGTATGTTAGCGGCACGTCACACCATGTGTGGCAGGAGCCTCGTTAGTGAGAGCTCCGTCTGTCTGTCACATTAAAGGCGACACAAAGAGATTGACAAAGACGGAGGCTGGTGATCGGGGCAGTTGGGTGGAGGTTGGGAGCAAAATCAAAATGGGGAGAGATGAAAAATATGAACCACATCAGTGCTGTGTAATCTTTTTCAGCTGATCCAGTCTAGCAGAGCTTGCTAACCCTTAACAGGTGTTTCTGAATGCATTAACCTTGGACCATTGCAGTTTATGGGATACAAGGGGCCTTGTCGTGTGACATTGAAGAGGCGTTCGGGATGTCCAACCAACACCCCAATGAGAAGCTAGCATGTCTCACTTTTTGATATTTCCTGACCTAGTTCGGTCTCTTTGACACCGACCAATAGGATGACAGAATGCTCATTGGGGTAGAGATAAAAACTTGTTAAAGAGAAATGGATAGGATGCTGCCATTGCTGCTAGGCGGACCAATAATTCAGAGGAAAGGCTCGTTGATCAGTGACAATGCTTCTTTAATGGAGTACTGTCATGGAGTCCAAAAAGATAAACACTTGCAAGAAATTTAGATGGAAATTTACCAACAAAAGTGAGTAGCATGCTCCCGAGTGGCGCATCGACAAGGTGCCCGACCATCAACCCGGAGATCGCAAGTTCGAATCCGGATTGATGCCACAGCTATCCATGACGGGGAGTCCATGGGAGCCAATTGGCCGAGCTCTCATGGGAGGGAGGGATGGCATACGCTCACTTCCCTGTCACTCACAGCGATCATCAGCCAATCATGGGCATCTGTGAGCTCATTCGTACGAGGGGGCGGATAGCGCTTTCCCGCCGAGTGTGTTAGACCGCCCCAAATATCATGTAGCATGTCCGCTTCTGGGATACAGTAACACGTAAAACAGGCAGCCCATTCTGTCCTTCATGCAACCCCAGAACGAGTCCACTTCAGAACACAAGACCTCTAGAATCACACATTGCATTTCCATCTCCATAATTTACAAGTTCCAGATGCTCCTCCTTGACAACATGAATATGGATTAATCAGGCTCAAACTTGTGGTGTTGCTTTGTCTCCTGACCAAGGCACGGTGAGAATTTACGGCACTATGATTGCCTAAGGTCTAATCTGACATGGTGACTATCATAAAAATATTGTGTAGCCTGATCCCATAAGCCCACAGCCATTTTACCTTCTCTGTATACAGTATTATGCATTGTGTGATTACACGAGTACTCCTAGGCACCCTCAAGGAAGTATAACAACCATCCGGAAATTAGAATGTCCCAAGGAAGTTGTTCGTAATGAGTCGATTTGCATGCTCATCACAATGCAGTGATTAAAAACAAATCTGACTGCAGGAAGCAGCTATCCAGATATAAAGCAGAGGTTTAAACAGGGTCTCGAGTGGCGCAGAGGCAACATGCACTACTATCGTCCTGGAAACTGCAAGTTTGAGTCTAGGTTGATGCACACGTGGAACACATGGGAGCGACCCAATTGACCAACCCTCCCCATCACTCAAAGCGATCACTGGCCAACCATGGGCATCAGTAAGCTCATGCTTACCAGGGGGCCGATAGAGGATGTCGCATTACTCCGAAGTATGTTATACTGATCCTGAATATGCATGAGCAACAGGTCAAAAAGATGTGGGTGGTTGGCATCACAAGACTCAGAAGAAGCATGTGCTTGCCCCCACTCCTCACTGGTTGGCGGTTTTCATGTGATAGGAAGGCATACTTGAATGGTGGGAACTGGCTAAGACTAAGAGGTATAAACAGGGTTCCAGTGTTTTAGTGAAATCCACAAAAGAAGCCAACACTGCCAGCACACAACTTCATTACTGGCATCGTTCATGCACGTACCTGAGGCCCACTGCTTCCCAACACACACAAGTCTCTGAAGACACAAGGCATTTTTGCCTCATCGCTGCTAACTCTCACCAACAGATTCAAGGGAAACATGACAAGTCAAAAGCTCCCGGCGTGACACAGTACATTCAGAGTGATGTCTGTTCTTGCTGAAATAAAAGAACATTTGATGGATATTGAAAGCAGGTGAAACAGAAAAGGGTCTCATCCTGCCTGGCACACATTTGGTTGTCTTCATGTCCACGCAGCCGGTAAATAACTAACAAGATTAATTTCATACACAGTGACCCTGCTGCAGATTTTCACCTCTTCTTCACACAAAAAACAGGCCACAGGAGTCGAGATGCTTGTGGCAGGACCATTTAAGTCCAATATATAAAAGATGACCTTGAAACAGGGTCAAGGTGACCCATATACGCTCGCTCATTTGCCGAACAGCTTAATCGTACTAGAGTCGAGAGGAGGCTGGAGCCTATCTCAGACGACACTGGGTGAAGGCGGGGTGCCCCCTGAACAGCTTCCCAGACAACACAGGCAACCATTCATAGTCATGCTCACACCTAGGATCGATTTGGAGCAGCCAGTCAGCCTAACGTGCACGTCTTTGGACTGTGGGAGAAAACCGGAGTACCCGTAGGAAACCCATACAACCACAGGGAGAACATGCAAACTCCACACAGAAGCGGCCTTGCCAAACCCAGGACTCGAACCCCAGAAGTTCTTGCTATGAGGCAGACATGCTAACCACTACACCACCACGCCGCAATTCAAACAGACAGACTAACAGACAGAACCCTTTTCTATAGCTCTCGCTCCGCTCACCGACCTGACAGCCCACCACCGTTCATCCTCAGAGTGGGGAGCCAGAATTAAGTTTCCTGTCCGTTCCAAACAGAGACATCAATCACAATATATAAGACACAGGTAATGTACAGTAACGCGTTCCACGGAACAGTAGAAAACATAAGGGCCGAAATGGGCGTAACCCGACACCTAAGGGGGGATAAAAAAGAAGCCGTCAATGGAATCTGAATCTGACCAGAACAAAAGAGCCGATGACTAAAGGGGGAAACACGAGCAGGAAAACGAGCCCTGATTATAGGGACATCTGTGTTTTGGTCCCAGTTCAGACCAAAAGTAAGACTGAAGAGAAGACAAAACAAAAACAAAACAACCTGCTGTCATGACAACCATGTAGGTTCAACATCACATGAGTGAGAACACCTCACCGCAAAACTTATAATAGACACACACACACACACCATTACGTGCACCCTCATTACCAAGAGTACCAACATGTATGCTTTTCCTTTTGTCTCGAATTCCTGCATGTGCCTGCATGCACCCGCGCGATAAGACCCGGTTAATACTGTTTCTCTTTTCACCAAAGAGAACTAAAGAACTGTAACCTGATGCTATCACAGCTCTCTCACACACACCAGCATTTTCTCGATACAGCAAGTCAAAGCAGATAAATTAACATGAAAATGATTTTAGTTACCTCGACATGCATCACGGCATTAAAGTAAAACAGAGACGAACGCTGTGGCTCGATTTGCATACGTCGGTTAGTACTTCCATGTGCGCACCACGTATTTACTTGTATAGTGTGTGAATTTTAACATTGTAGTGTCGTCTCAAATTGTACACTCGCAAATATCCTCCAGTTTTTTTTATTTATTTATTTTTTTAAATGACCTCCTTTACACATGAACATGTTTGATTTTCCTTGCTCGTATTTCACATGACATGGAAATTAGTCCAAGTCACGACCATGCTCCGCCTCCAAGTGGCTTGAAAAAAGGTTGACGCTCCGTCTTCGTCCATTACACAGCCATCATGGCGACTACTGAGACTGCAAAGTGTTTTTGACTGTTTTTAAGTACACCATCCAGATCCCCATAATGCGCTGCATGGAGGCATCAGCCTCTATCTCCGTATGAACGCGTTTATATCCACTCAAAGCAGCTTAATCCTACCAGAGCCGTGGAGAGGCCGGAGTCCATCTCAACCGACACTGGGTGAAGGCGAGGTACACCTTGAACACTTCACCAGACCACCGCAGGGCCAACACACACACAGTCCTCCACACTCACGGGCAATTTGGAACAGCCAAGCAGCCTAACACACACGTCTTTGGATTGTTGGAGAAAACCTGAGTAACCAAAGGAAACCCATGCAAACTCCACACACACGTTGGTTCCGCACGGCTTGTACATCCGTATGATGAGATGTTATGCGTCATGGTGATTTCTGGCTGCTATTCATCACCATGCTGATTGGCTGCTTGCTCAGGAACATATACGAAGACGGTTTACGTTTTTTAAACGTTTACAGGAAACTGTTACACAGAGCACCATACATGTGCAGTGTGCCGTTTCAGCGGGGCCTAGGGAAGTCGGCATAGATACTCCGCTCTAGTAAGTCCATGCTGCGGTCGACTTAGGCGTGGCGTGATGTGTTCAGCGCTCGTTCAAGGTAAAAGGAACTGATTTGGTTTATGTTGTTCCCGGCAACGCTTCTACTGGTTTTTCTGGCTTTAACTTTTGAAACAAACATCGAAAGAATAATTCATTTCGAACTTAACGGAAGCACCACCAACAAAAATCTCACGGGGAGCTCCGCTTTGAGGCAGTGCCTAAATCTGCATCTTACAAATCCACGCGATGGTGGTAAGAGTAGCTCTGATACCTCGAACCAACATTAATTATTTCGGTAACATCACAACGTCTTTAAGATTTCTTACTCATTAAAAAAAAAAAAAGCACCGGGTTGCTACAATCTCGTAACCAACTGTGTGTTTTGAAGAGACGGTGTTTCTGTTTACATCTCAATGATGCTTGTTCAGGTTCCATCATAACAGTAATTACTATAATTAGTAGTGCCTCAGAGCTACTGGTGCTAGTTATGGCTTCAGTGTCGAGGCTTTGAACTGCTGGTTACGAAATTCTGGTTACTGTCTTTGCTTTTGCGCTCACACTGTAACTGGGTACAGTATATCCTCTTATAATAAAACTAACCAGTTTCAATATTTGGTTCCCTGTAAAAAGTGGATATTTAAAGGCGTCCTGTCTGGCTTTGCTACTCTTTGGGTTTTGGTGAGGTGAGGCGAGGCGAGGTAAAGCCGTGCCCTTACTCACACTCAGCTCTCGGTATTAACCCACTTTTTCCGATCAACAGGGAACAGGTTCTTAAACCGATTCCATTCAGGATTCTTTGAACCTTGGCGCCAGCTAGCGAACCAACCCGCGTTCCCGCCAATTTCGGCCAGAATTATCGCGATCACCAATAGGGGGCGCTGCACAATGAACCACGACAAGTCGAAAGTAGTACTGCAGGATCAATCTGATTACCTGCAGGCATGTGTACCGTTATTGTAGATTATTCGTCGAATGCTTTCTCCATCGTTGCACACGGCTTCCTCTCCAGGCTAACAGCACGCCCACTGATGTCATGATTCGCGCCACAAATAAAATCAGCCACCTTTTCATGTTTTGAACTAATACACCTTTGGTTGAAATGCGTTGAACGGTGGGGTGGCGTAGTGGTTAGCATGTCCGCCTCACAGAAAAAGGTCCTGGGTTCGAGTTCCGGGCTCGGCGAGGGTGCTTTCGTGTGGAGTTTGCTTGTTCTTCTTGTGATTGCTTAGGTTTCCTCCAGGTACTCTTGTTTCCTCCTACAGTCCAAAGACACACTTTAGGGCTAATCGCCTGCTCCAAATTGCACCTAGGTGTGAGTGGGAATCTTTGTGTGTGTGTTAGTCCTGTAATAGACTGGAGAGCTGTCCAAGGTACCCCACCTTCACCCGGGGTCGGTTGAGATAGGCTCCAGCCTCTCCATGACCCTAGTAGGATTGATGAATGCTTTGAATGGTTAAAATTTTGGTGCGTGAAGCAGAGCAGACCCCACTCCCTGTTGATGGAAAGGGGTTAATAGCCATCGAATGGCATCACTTGCAGGGCAAACACACAGGAATTCACAGTCGGGTGGTAGCCAACCCCCCGCCTGCCTCACCACTACCTAAACATCAGACAAGCTACAATTCAAATAGCAACCATAGAGCCATTTGGAGAGCACTTCTATGAATGGTGAATACAGATGGAGGGAAAAACAACAACAACAACAACAACAACTCAACTCACCCTGACAGCGGTGCTTTTGGTCTGAGCTCTTTGGGATTGCCCTCCAGCGTTCGCATGCTCTCTTAGCCCGCCACCAGCCGAGCCGTTAATACAAATGGTTCCTGCTCGCCAGGGCCGTTGCTTGATGCCATCGAGCAAGCGCACGAGGAGGATGTTGCTGGGCAACTCGTCCACGCCGCTCTCCACGAGGGTACGACATTCAGGGCACCGCAGCTCACCACGGGATCCCACGATGCCAAGCAGGCAGCGGCGGCAGAAGGTATGCTGGCACGGTAGTACCTTGGCGGTGGCGTCCAGCCGTTCTAGGCACACCGGGCACTCGAGAAGATCCAGCAAGGCTGATTCGTCCATAGTGGCGTTTTTTTGACGTCCGTCTTTCACTCCAGCTGGCCTCTCAGATGAGACGAACACATTTTGCATGTGTGTTTGTGCTCGCATGCAGGAGATAGCGTGAGGGGGTCGAGGTTCACCTCAGTAGTCATGTCACTTCCATACCACCTCCATTGTTGCGCTATTTCCAGACACTGCAAGGAGACAGAAACAAAGTGGTGCGTGTTATAGTTAATGTACAGGAACAAAGATGTACAGAGAGGCACTGTGGCACCAAGGGGAGTGTTGCTGCCTCGGAGCTTCAAGTTCTTTAAGTGCGTCATGAACTTAGGATGATATCTGGGTGGAGTTTTTACGCCGGTCCTCCCTGTATCTCCGTAGGGTTACTTGGAGTTCTTTAATTTCCTCTCCCACCCAAAACATACCAGAAGGTCAATCGGCTATTCAAAATAGTTCTAAGTGTAAACGCAACAGACTGCCATGTACCCAGTATTCCCAGGACGGGTTCTGGATCCACTAACCATCACCAGGATGGACCTGAAGCTTCACGAACGAATAACAGATTAACGCGGTAGAGACATTTAGCCCACGTTAACAGCTTACAATGCAGCAAATATACATTCTTGCACTGCAATACTAACCAAGTTTTTCAGCTTGTAACGAGGTAGGACATCGGATACTCTGTGGAATGTCGTGTGTTTAGGGAAAACTCCAGCATCAAAACAAAAATCACCTGAACGCCTCAGCAAGAGTCGGGTTTCAGTCGGCCAGTGAAAACAACCTTCCAGACCTGCTCACGCATTCGATTAGCATGAAATCACATTCACAAACAAAGGGGCTTAAAACCACGTTACAAAATTACCGGTACCCAGCCAACAGGCTGACAAAAGGCTAACACCACACGCACACACACACGCTCACAGCCTAATTGTGTGAGCCTACAGCTGGCGAGACAAGCACACAAACTAAACCACACAGATTACTAATGACACACAAAAAGGTGTGTGCAAATATAATGGCACCTCCAATACTGTAGTGTATTCATTTTAATTACATCACATGACTGTACATTGTATTATGATTTTTTATCTATATATTTTATTAGAATTATCGTATCCAGCTAGATATCATTTCGCTATATATTTATATGTTCATTCATTCATTCATTCATACTTATGAATTAATAATTTAGTATTATAATTTAGCCGCTTATTAATAATTAGGGTCACGGGAGGCTGGCGCCCAGCTCAGCCAACTCTGGGCTCGGGCGGGGTACACCCTGAACAGCTCACCAGGCCATCGCAGGGCAAACACACACAACCATTCATACTCACTCTCACACCTACAGGCAATTTGGAAAAGCCAAATTAGCCTACTGTGCATGTTTTTGGACTGTAGGAAGAAAATACCCGAAGGAAACCCACGCAAGCGCGGGGAGAACATGCAAACTCCACACAGAAACGCCTTTGCCAAAGCCACTGGGACTCAAACCCATAACCTTCTTGCTGTGAGGCAGACATGCTAACCCCTATGCTACCATGCTAACAACCCATATACAACCTCACCATATTAATTTCCCTCCAAAGTTTCGCTCCAACAAGTTAGACGTACGGATGGGCGGACAGAACCCATCTCTATAGCTCCTGCTCCGCACCTTCAGTCAAGTCCGGGACTGGAACCCAGGACCTTCCTGCAGGAAGGTGGATGTGGGCTTAGATTTTTTATATTTATGTTGATATTCTTTACATGTTTTCTATAATTGTTGTGAGGTCATTTTTGTTGGCTCTGCTGCTGTAATGCAAGAATGTATTTGGGAAGTCTTTGAAGGGGAAAAAAATAGACCTTCAGCTGTGACATAAAAATGCAACAAGGAGACAAAAGAGTGAAAATTATGAAGGAAATAAATGTAAAAAATAATAGTAATGAACACTATAAATAAATAAATCTTTGTTTCTGTGTTTCTTTGTAAGGGCGAGCACTAGGACCCTGCAAACTCCTCAGCTCAGTCAAACATTCCTTATAACTCTGCTTTTATATATTTAAAAAAACCACACACATACACAAAAACACACAAAATTAAAATTGTAAAAAAAAATTTATATATTATTTTATTCTAAATTAAAATATATATACACTGCAAATGTTTATTAAAGGGGTAAATTTGCCCATTTGTGTGGTGTAGCAGTGAAAAAAAGATTTGTTAGCAAGGTTACTGAGGGCACTTTCTGAAATGTTCGGCTAAAATCCGACTTTCCCTGAAAAACCTTTTCTAACATGAGAAGAAAACACAGGCGGGTAATAAGTAACCGAGGCGGTAATGTGCAGTTTGCGTTAGAAAACAACAGTGTTGTTCCCAGGCTATCATTAGCAACATTGTTTCCGTGCAACGTTACAAATGTTACCAGAGTCTGTGGGGCTTCAGAGCGACAGAACTTCAGCCTGCTACACAAACAAACAACAAACAAAACCTACCGACAAACAAAATACAGGGTCTATTCTTAAATAACCTTTCCGGAATATCATATGATTTCTCCCACTGACGCAAAACACACACACACACCAAATTACTTTGCTATCTAAATTCCAAGCTGAGTAATAATTCAGACCTGAATAAAACTCCTAAAACATTGTTCCAGAGAACACAGCTACCTCAAACACGGCCTCTCCTTCTCCTCCTTCCTCTTCCACAAACAGCCGTTTTCCGAGTTAAAACTGGGAAACTTGGGAAAAGAGCCCCAGAAACCTCGTTCCTCGAGTCAAACCAGACGGTTACATCTCCACCACCACTACCCCGAAGCCCAGAATCAACCGTTTTACTTCAGAGCTGTATCTGCTGTTCCGAGTCGGAGAGCTTGTGTTTGGAATAGTTTGAGGAAACCAAGGGGGAAAGCGAGAGGACCGAGACCCCGCCGCGTCCCAGCGCCATGATCAACTGAGTTGATCTCGTGGGACACACAGACATATAAGAATAGGATGTGACGCGGGAGGGAGGGTTCTTTAAAAAAAAAAAACCCACAACAGTCGAGCCTGCTTTCAAGGTGAAACGAAAGATTTAGTCAAAAACACACCCTAAAGGCTTCTGTTTTCTGTTTACGCTTTCTAAGAGTAGATTATCATAAGACTGAAATAGCTGAGGGTGGACAAGGAGTAAAATAAAGTGACTGGGAACGAGTTGCGTACTGTGTTCCAGACTATATTGTTCATAAAATATTTAGTTTGTAGTCTCCGCCAACAGAGATTCAGAAAATACTGTAGGTTTTGACGCACAATGAAACCCTCCTTATTGGGGAAAAGGTGGAGCATCACAGGGCAACACCCACCCACCCACATTTACACCTAGGGGTACATTAGGAACAGACAGTCAGCCTGATGTATGTGTCTGTGGATTGTGGGAGGAAACCGGAGTACCCAGAAGAAACCCGGCTTTACACGGAAACGGCCTCGTCTGGCCCGAGACGCTCCCAGGACCCTCTCTTTTTTTTCTTTTTTTTTGGGATTTTCACCCATTTTTCTCCCTAATTTAGTCGTATCCAATTCCCACCCTTCAAGTATTACCTTACCTATCACACGACCACCACCGACCAGGGAGGGGCGTAAGCAAGCACATGCACATGCCCCCTCCGTGACATGCGATGCTGCCACCCGCCTTTTTTTCTAACTGCTGCGCATGCGTATTTGAGGGCGGCCTAACACACTCGGAGGGAAAGCGCTATCCGTCCCCTCGTACGAATGAGCTCACAGACGCCCATGATTGGC
>JBCNYH010000022.1:10866580-10882839 GCA_039654325.1 Tandanus tandanus | reverse complement strand
TGGCATCAATCCGGATTCGAACTTGCGATCTCCGGGTTGATAGTCACGCACCTTGTCGATGCGCCACTCGGGAGCCCAGGACCCTGTTAAGTAGTAAGGCGGACTTGCTAACCACTACGCCACCATGCCGCCCCAGACGGTCGTCAGCAGACACAAAAGTGCGGCGCGTGGAGGTGAATTCCTCCCATGTTGAATATTTCTTGGTGTGTCCTGGAGTGGATTTCACTTAATGGCAGTGTAGTACAAGAAGTGATGGACCAAAATAAAAAAGTAAAAGGAAGCCTAGTGCTACTGAAGTAATAATTACATTGAGTACGGTCAGGGATCTTAAAAAAAAGACTGGATCAGACATCCTAAAGTTTGGACGCAACAAAATCTGAAGCCGGATTGGCGCCATCTTGGTGAGACCACCTTACGATATGCAGCAGTGTGAAGTTCATAGGTTACATCTCAAAAACGCTTATTTGTCGTTTCCTTGCTCCTGAATCCTCGCTTTCTTCTGGTCTTCTTTAAGAAGTTCTTCTTGTGTGCCATTCCCTATCTTCTTATTTTTTAATCGAGGAGCAATGAGCGAGGATACACGAGAGCAGCCACCCCGGAAGAGCTGCATGCCAATGAATCAATAGAATAAAAAGGAAGGCCACTTACCAGGAACTCCCACAACAAGACTTACATTTTCCCATTTCCCCAGAACCTACTAATCTGACTTTGATGAGCATTGCATTACACTCAGAATGCTCCTAAGTTACTAGCATAATGCTAGCAGTGCCAACTGTTCTGTTGTCGAACAATAGAAAATCTACCGCTTCCTCTGTTTGCACTGCTGTTTTGAATGATCCGCACCTAAATGTAAATAAGAGTAAATAAGTTCAGTGAAAAATGACTTGATTAACCACAGTGGAACCCACGTATCTGCTGTAGCTACGCAAAGGGCAGTAATATATCCACACCAAGATGGATCTTTTCATCTCTCCTTCAAATTACATCCCAGAAAGTATCTTTTGCCGTAAGAGCATTGTTGAGGACATGTCAGGATGAACACTAGCAAAAAAAAACCTAGCAATAAAGTTATCTTGGACAGCAAGCTGACTTAGTTAGCTTCTTTAATTGATTCTCTAATTAAATGTAGCTAATTCTTGCACAGCCCACAGGTTATTATTATTTTCATTTTAGCGTTACTCAGCAAGACCTGCGTGAAATTGATCATGAAATCCTAAACCAATGCACTTACGTAATAAAAATATATATTTCTTTATACCTAGGCCTGGATTTTTGCCCTGCAGTTCTTTTGCTTTTGAACGCAGCATGGCAGAAGAATTATGTACAGAATTAAAGAACATCAGTATTCGTCAATATTAACGCTAGCTTGGAAATCACCAAATTGAACACTTGTTACACTTTTAATGTTAACTCCACGCAATACACAAGCTAGCTAGTTAAATGAGTGACGTAACACGAATGCTAGCAGTAAAATAGCAGTGCTGTAGCTAGTTTACAGCCAATTCCTCTGGTTTTTCTGTAAAACGTAAACAGTGCATCAACCCTAAGATCTGATTCAGTTCTGACTAGAGTAACAGTAGTAAATATAAAGAGTCATAGCGAAATTCTCAACATTGACAAGTCGCTACTGTCAGGATATATACGTACCCAACTAGCGCTAAGTGCATTCAGACACGTGGTGTAGTAATGAAGACGGCACTGCAGCTCCATTTATCAAAGCTTTTCAACAGGTATTCCACCTGGCTGTTCAAAGGTCAGATTTCCAGCTGCTTGCTCTACTGCCACACACACACACACACACACATGCTAGTTAACATGTCCATTACATCACGTCTTCATTGCTGTTTAAAGAATGCCAGATCTTTATGGCCCTTCAATCTCAACTTGAACACAGAGACGTAAACAATATCTTTCGGATTTCTATTACATTAATCAGTGAGTGATAGCAGCAAACACAGTCGCTGAAGCCTTTATGTCAAAATCCCCCCCCCCTGTGCACTCGAAACAAAGGCAGGTTTCATCCTTGTAACTGAAGCCACCTGGCCCTCCATCAAAAACGTTCTAGGACTTAAGGCAAGACCTGGTGATTTCCAGAATAACAATGGCCTGCAGTTGAATCAAAAACAGGTATCTGTAATATACCGTATACACATCAGAGATCAAGAGCATCGTCTGAGCCCCTCGCCAGGTCACATTCAAGTCACAGATCACAAAGCATCACCCGTGAAATAGCCTCAGGTTTATTAGCTCTTTGCTAATAAAAGTCTACTCTCATATACGTAATCTGGTAAGACTAAAAAAAAGAAAAAAAAAAAATCCAAGCAGAGTGGGTACAATAATTGGAGACTTTAAAACATTAAACAAACCTTTCTTGACTTCCCACCAATAAATGTATCCCAGACGCATGTGGCTACTTGCAGCACAAGGACAGCAGAACTCAACAGAAAGTGATTTTACCTCCAAGAACCAACAAGTTCCTGATGTTAAGAAGGATTGTTTTACTCTCAGTGTGTGTGTCAGTTAGTCAGCAGGATTACGCAGGAATTTCGAAATAAATTTCCACCAGAGGTGGGGCTTTGGACAAGGAAGACGCTAGTAGATTTTTGGAAATGATCCGGATCAAATTCGAAATCCAGGAATATTTTTTAAAGGATTCTTTAACATTGTGAGATAGGACAATTTTTTGGAAGTGTCATATTACAACAGGCCCAGCAGGGGGTGCTGTGTATTTGCATTACATTTCTAGTAGAGGCGAGGCTTTGGCTTTGTACACGGAAGACTCCACATCAGATTTCGACTGGATCCAGAATTCTTTTAAAGGATTCTTTAACATTGTGAGACAGGACAATTGTTGCCATTTCGGTTAATATGGGGGATTACTGTACTTGGTGGAGGTTTGCACCGTTCCAGTGCTGTTATTTTTCAGGCACGATTGGATAGTTAGAAACATTAGATCTAGTCCCATCATGAGATTATTGGTTTGAGCGTTCTGGTGGAACCTGCATACAACAAACCACAACCACCTGACTACAGAAGAGTACCACAGGACCCGACAAGCAAACAACATAAATTTTAATACAATTAGGTAAAAAAGTTAGGGTGGAACAGTGGCATAGTGGTTTGCACAATCACCTCACAGTAAGAAGGTCCTGGGTTCGAGTCCCGTGCTAGGAGTTTGTATGTTTTCCCCGTGCTGGCGTGGGTTTCCCCCGGGTACTCCGGCCTCGTCAGACAATCCAAACACATGCACATTAGGCTAATTGGCTGTTACAAATTGCCCGTGTGTGTGTTGGCCTTGCGACGCCTTGGGATGTAACCCGCCTTCGCCCAGTTTCAGCTGAGGTAGCCTCCAGCCTCCCAGCAACCCAAATAGGATTAAGCAAGTAAACAAATGAGTGAGAGTGTGATGCAAGTAGGTAGTAGTTACTGAGTCAAGGCATTGTACTGGATATCGTCTCTGCCCCAAAGTTCCAGGACCCTGGGTCTGATCTTGAGCTTGAGATTCTGTCTACATGGAGCGTTACAAGTTTTGGCATGAATTTCCTCTGGGTTCTCCATTTTCCTCCGACTATCTAAAAGCATGTAGGTAGGCGGATTAGCTACGCTTGCCAAGGAAATTGTATCAAGTCTCAATGGCTTACATGCAAGTTCTGAATTTGGAGTCCAGTTATAGACCTGTGGTGGCTTCACTTCACTTCACAGACACAGTACGCTGTTCATATTTTTTTTTTACGGTCGTTAGGCAAATAATTAGTTTTCACTGCGTAATTCCAGTACACCGTTCAAAGTAAAGACAGAAATACTGTAACTGCGGACCAGGGATGTCTGAAGACAAAGGAGATTGAGAAAAAATGAAGTGTGTACGCATGTGAAGCTTCCTTAACGCGTCTTTGTGTGAAATGTAATGGATTTCCTTTTTTTTCCCCTCTCTCTAGTCTATTCTGCCCACACTGCTGGGCCATTACAGAACACTGCAGCAAAGCAGAAGGACTGCAGTGTGAAGAGCGCAAGGGCAGACGGAGAGCACGATTAAAAAAAAAAACGGAGTGATTTACGCTGATCTCCGTGCGTTTCAGGACACTGCATTCGAAGAGAGAATGAAAAGCAGGGGGAGACAGGCGTAGTGAGCGTGTGGGGATATGGGTAATAAAAGAAGGCAGATTTATGATATCTTGGTCCTTGGCTGGCATCTGCGATCTCATTAGACCTGGCAGTAACCTTCGGGTTATATGTCACTGTTGCCTGGAGACGTTTACCACACGCCCTGGGGTGGAGGGGTGACAGCCATTAGGACCAAGTCTAACTTCCTGGATAAACCCTAAAACAATGTAGTCCGTTAATAAATCACTGAGCTAATTATAGCTGGAGTACGGGTTATTTTTAGAGCCAGACAAAAGCACAAGCGATTTGCAATACACCCATGTAAGAACTTAGTACTGCATTTTGAGGTCTGTATTGCAATTTCCTAAGCTCATAGTTTATCATTCATATTACATTATAGTATCTCAAATCTAGGGCGGCACGGTGGCGCAGTGGTTAGGAGGTCCGCCACACACAAAGAAGGTCCTGGGTTCGAGTCCCGGGCTGGAGTGTTCTGTGTGAAGTTTGTATGTTCTTACCGTGATTGCATGGGTTTCCTCCGGGTACTCCGGTTTCCTCCTACAGTCCAAAAACATGCACAGTAGGCTAACTGGCTGTTTAAAATCGTTCCTAGGTGTGAGTGTTGGCCCGGTCACCACGCCTTCGCCCAGAGTCGGCTGAGATAGGCTCCAGCCTTCCCGTGACCCTGGTAGGATTAAGCGGTTCGGCAAATAAATGAATGAATGGTTCATATGGGGATTGCTAGGCTTGGTGGAGGTTTGCGCTCTCTCGCTCTAAATGCTCTTTTTACTTATGGTATGGATCTGCATGAAGCAACCTTCTGCTCTTTTCTCTTGACTATGCCGTTTACACCTGTGCTACAGATGTGCCGAATAAAAATGCTGAACATCTTTAACACGAATACAGATGTTAGCTGTTGTTGTAACTGTGTTGGGCAGAACATGAACATGACAGCTTTTATATGATGATGATGATTTTAAATAAGAATCTTGGATGTTTGTCTCATTATTTTTTCGTGTTTGCACCGCAGGACATATAAAATAAAGGAGATGCTCGTTGCCATTTTCGTCCTCAGATGCAGAAGACTCACTCATTATTTATAATGACAGCTGTGTTATTGGCTATAAAAGGGACAGCGAGATGACAAATGCCCTCCTCTCGGAGCACGAGTGAACCCTGACAGGCGGAATACCGGATTAAGGGATCCCTCGCTGCTCGAACACCGCCGTACCGTGTCGCCGTGACAACTGAACCCTCCGTAAAAATTGATATTACAGATTTAGGCTTTAAACTGTTATACTCATAGTGCATATCTCAGGAAGATGGAGACAGGCAGTAAAGGCTTGTAGCACGAGGGCAAAGTGTGAGAGTGAAGGGTTTTGTGTGTGTGTGTGTGTGTGTGTTTTGATCCTGCGATGGTCTGGTGAGCTGTTCCGGGTGTACCCCAGCTTTGGACAGTGTCGGCTGGGATGGGCTCCAGATTTCCTATGACCCTAATTGGTTTGGCAAATGGATGGATGGATGGAGTAGTGTGTATCTTGCCTCTGGGTGGTGCTTATTGTATATCCACCCTGGTACAGATAACATCTGCCATAGCTTATACGGTTATATCCTGAATTAATTCTATGCTAACTTTATGCATAATTCATATCCATCTTTTAATAGTGTTTGTTCAGTGAATTGTGAATTGTGGAGAGTGGCGTCATGCTGGATGCCTGCCATCTTCTTTTGGACTCGGTGGAGGGTCATCACCCCAATTATAATTGTAATACAGTACACTGAAGCATCTGTTACCACATGATACCATGTGATCAGAGTGTACATTGTCATGCTAAAAAAACATGACAAAATGACAGTGATGTGGACGGCTGTAAAGATTAATGACAGCAATGAAAACGGCAGCAAGGCCAAGCAAACGGCACTCCGTGTAAACATCAAGGAACTACAGCATCTTCCTACAGCAGGGAGAAATCAGAAACTAGGCTCAGCCGAAGCTGAACGAATTAACCAGAGTAAGATAAGATGCACCGCCGTATAAAAACATGCTTGGCAAAGACAGTGTGGAGGACAAAGCTTTCCTTCATTGTCTTAACACACTGCCTCGTGGGAAATCCAAAGGCAAAGTCAATTAGTCGCCTTGCTCCTGGGAACTGATGAATGAGGTTGATTTTTTGGGGGTTTTTGGGACAGAGCAGGAGGGCAACGACAACAATAACTGCGTTGCCGGCAGACGATCCATCCTGCTGCTCTACAAATAAATCAGGAGGATGAAACTGCTAATGACGTCAAGTTCTGTTTCACTTCAGGACCAATCGGGTCACAAGCCGAGTCGGGTAATGATTCGTTTTCCTTAAAAGGGGAAATGTAATTACTTTTGAATGCATTGCGGCAGTGCTGCAAAAAAAAACAAAAAACCTTTGTTGAGAATTTGTCTCATGCTTGTCTCATTTATAAATTACTTTTGGTTTGTGGCGCCGACTTTATCTGGGTGAACTTTGACCTGCATTTTAATCTGGATTAACACAAGTGTCTTTCTGCTGTAAAATGCAATGTAAAATATGCTGTGTGATAAATATCACTTCTACCCATAGAGGATGTATGTGTATATATAAATGTATGTACATACAGTAGATACATGGAAACATAAGCAAGAAATGCACACTAAATTACATTTTTTTTAATGATGACAGATGCAGGCGAGCTCGTGTATAGGCTAAGAGCTGTGTGACAAGCATCACCTTTAACCATATTAACAGTGTTCATATATTCATCATTCATTTTCTGCCACTTAATCCTAATTAGGGTCGCGGGGGGAGGCTGGCGCCCATCTCAGCCGACCCTTGGTGAGGGCTGGGTAGACCCTGGCCAGCTTGCCAGGCCATTGCAGGGCTAACACGCACACAACCATTCACACTCGCACCTAGGAGTGATTTGGAACAGCCAATTAGCCTAATGTGTATGTTTTTGGACTGTGGGAGGAAACCGGAGAACCCGGAGGAAACCCACGCAAACACAAGGATAACATGCAAACTCCACACACAAACGCCCGAGACCGGGAATCGAACCCAGGCCTTCTTGCTGTGAGGCGGACGTGCTATGCACTGCGCCACCGTGTTAGTATATATTATGTGGAAACAAAGAAATGCAAACTAAAATGAGATTTTTATACTGAGACCCATTTTAACCATGACAAAGCAGGTCAGAGCTCCGCACTTTGCTGAACCACTTAATCCTTTTTAGGGTCACAGGGAGGCTGGAGCATAGCTCAGTATCTGTGCAACATGGAATGTCTTTGGACAACTGCACACCTGTTTTCTGACAGGCTGGTCCAAGAACCAATCAAGTGTCAGATGTGTTTGGGGATGACAACTAACTTTAAATACTGAACCAGCTGACTCTAGAGGGTAAACAATTTCACACTGGTGGTACAAAGTAAGGTCCAAGCCTGCCAACCATACCTGTGGTTACCGCATACCGTTTCATTCATTCATTCTCTAAGCTGCTTAATTCTAATTAGGGTCAAGGGGAGGCTGGTAGGAGGAAACCGGAACCCACACATTACTTTCGTCAAGGAAGTTATTTTTTTTGTCAGCATTGTTTGCTTGTCTGTTAGCAGGTTTATGCTAAAAGTTATGAATGGATTTTTGGAGGGCTGGACTATTACCCAGTGTCACTCCATGACATTTTGGTGGCAAACCGGATCCAAAAAAACAACAACAAAAAACTTACTCTGTGAGAAAGGATGTGGGCGTGGTATTACAGCAGGTCCAGCAAGGGGTGCTGTGTACTTACTGTTAGTTTGCGCTCTCCGAGTGAGACAGATGAAAAGAGTTGATTTTAATCAACGTGCATTATGTAACTCTGATAATGACACTGCACAGTAAGGCCAAAGTTATGGACTCAGACTCCTTCAGTCCATATTGGGGTTCTCCTTTGCTTCCCCCCCCCCAAATGGGTCCTTTGTTTATTCATTCTTTGTTTAAGTGTCTCTTTTGGCCTTCTGCTCCTCTGCCTGTGTTGCCCTGCCCTCTTCTGGCCAATGTACTGTAGAGGATGTGGGATTGCTCCCAATGAGGGAAGTGAAGATCAGACACTCAGGTGAATGTTTGGGATTTGGGTTTTGAAGCACTCATGAGAAAATACATAAAAAAAAAAAAAAACCAACAACCAAACAAAAAAAATAGACCACGGGGGTCCAGGTGCTACTGCCCATTTTTTTAATAATATGCCAATATAGAACAAGCATAGCAAATTTCAAAGCCCCAGCTTCAGCACGCGGCTGGTAAATGTCCGGAAACCCAATATACAGTTTTGCCTCTCTGACCTTGAAAAGTAGGTCAAGGTCACTCACACACAAACTCATCCTAGCACTCAGTAGTGAGCCAGCATACCAAGTTTGAAAGCCCCAGCTTCAGCACGACAGGCGGATGGAACCCATTCCTATAGCTCCGGAGGGGGCGGGAGCGAACAAAAATTAACAATGAACAATAACAGGAACGTTCCCTCGTTACAGAAAGCCAGTGATGAACTGACAAAGCTTCAAAATTAATCATTTATTTTTGAATACAAAGAAACATTGGGTCAAGACGACTGTATTACTTAAAACACTTTCTGGCCTTCACGGATTCCACTTCAGATAATTTACTGTACACTTCCTTTTACGCAGCAGTTCCATACGGTCGTTACCTACAGTAATAAAACTCGTTTACGCCACAAAAACAGTGCAATAGTATAAGGCGTGTATAATGCATGCACATGGGATCATCAGTGAGTCAGTACACGTGGCGGTTGTGTGAAACGTAAACAATGTACGCAGATTTCTAGACTGCACCTGTTAAGAAACATGAAAAGAACAGCAACGAACAGTTCATGATGTCCCTGCTTCCTGTAAAAGATTCATTACAAAAAAGTAGAAAAAAAAGGACGTGTGTGTGTGTGTGTGTGTGTGTGTGTAGTGTGCATGTGTGTTTGTGCAACGTGTAAGACGGGATTGTAAGAGAGTACCTGATGCAGGAACCATGCAACAAGCCCCATGACCTTTGACCCCGCCCACCCACGGCTTGTGCCTGCTGTTGTAAATATTGTGTGGTGAGGAATCCTCGTGTGACCCATCAGCTTTTAGAACCACATCGGTTTCCCGGGCTTTGGTTAAATTGTCTACATTTGGATTTATTTACACTCGTGTTCTTTGATGCTGGATGTGGCAGTAAAACTCCAGTCACGTGTCAATGTCACATGCCTAGCATTACGGGAAGACTTCAGAGCCCGCGGATTCGCCTGCGGGGCTGGCTGCGTGCGCGGGTGACCGCTTCATTCGTCGTTATCTACAGAGAGACGGAAAGAGAGAAGAGCTGTGATTTAAGATATGAAGGTTGTGTGTGGCGTTTGCATTCTCTCCACATACTTGCTTGGGTTTCCTCCGGCTACTCCGGTTTCCTCCCACAGTCCAAAGACATGCACGGTAGGCTAACTGGCGGTTCCAAACTGCCCCTAGGTGTGAGTGTGGATGTGACCTTCGACCCAATGTTGACTGAGACAGCTTGGCAGCCAATTAGCCTACCGTGCATGTCTTTGGATTGTATGAGGAAACCCAAGCAAGCAAGGTGAGAACACGCAAACTCCACCCAGAACCGCCCACACCGAACCCTGGGCCTTCTTGCTGTGAGGCGGACGTGCAAACCATTACACCACCGTGTCCCCATGTTACACACTGCACCTTTTATTTTTTCTATACCCATCATACCAAGTCATTATCCCACAAACCATTTCACTCAAACTCCTCCCTCAAAGACTCATACCGGCCTGCTCGGTCAGACACGACTTTTCTCCCCTGATTTTTTTATGTCTGATGTAAACGCTGACCCGCATGCACATGCTACTGAGAATTACATGAATGTCTGCGGGTATGGTGTTTCTATGTATTAAAGCAGCTTTATGTCTTCACCTTCTTCATAAGCTCCATCTGCCATCACCAAGTGCAGGATTTTGGGATACAGGTGCTGGTGCTCAGGTCCCAGAATGCTTTGTACCATGTTGGAACCCACAGCGATACTCTTATCTTCGTCTTCAATGACGGCCTAGAGGAACAAATCAGGCACCACTTAGAGACTGAATATTTATACAAACCAAAGATCAGTTAACATGCATTTGGGCGCTAATAATAATAATAACAACAACACCACTACCGAACAGTAACCCGACCCCAGGAACTCTAGACTCTACACAATGAGGCCTGTTACATTAATCCAATTTCGCAATGTTCTCAGCAACATCGGCTGATCTGTAAATCCGCACCTTGATCTTGTTGTAGGCTTGGATCAAGTTCTCAAAGCCCATGGCCTGCTCCAAATGAAAACGCAGCTCCTCCAAACGGCTGAAAATACTGTCCTGCTGCTCCAAATCACCCGTCGCATCGTCCTCACTGTCATCTGCAAACATGGGGGCAGTATGGAAGAAACTGTAAGCGGCAGCAAGTATTGCTTCTTCAAATTTCTTCAAACTAGAAATGCATTCTTATCACAGAACACTGGATGTATCCCCCTCGCATGGCCAACTGCACCCTCCAGAGCACCGGTGTCAAACTCAAGGCTCGTGGGTCAAATCCGGACCGGCAACTCGTTTTATGAAGCCCACAAGAGCTTTCTATCGATATGATTATCATACATTCTTTATGGTTGACCGTTACCGTGAACCTCAATTCATCATCCGTCCACTAGGTGGCGGAAGCTTATGTCAAATAAACAGCTAGTTATTCATGACTCAAGAAAGATTGCATGCTAGCATGTCGCTGTTAAGCGTAGTCAGAAAACGAATAAAGGAGAAGAGGACAAACACCCAAATGAATCATTTTGCCATGCAGATTTCATGGATAACACGCACTCATTTGCTGGGGAGGCTGGAGCCTATCGCAGCCGACACTGGGCGAGGGACAGGTTCACCCTGAACAGCTCGCCAGACCATCACAGGGCAACACACACTCACACTTAGCCAGTTAGCCTAATGTGCATGTCTTTGAACTGTAGGAGGAAACTAGAGTACCTGGAAGAAACCCACACAAGCACAGGGAGAACATGCAAACTCCTCAAAGAATGTCCTCACCGAGCCCGGGAATCGAATCCATGACCTTGCAGTGTGGCGGACGTGCTAACCACTACGCCACCTGTGCCGCCTTTGAAAATTTAAGTTAATTTCTTTTCTGACAATTCGGATCACCTCTTTAAGATCCATGTCATCTGTCTCATCCCACCTGACTGCCACTCTTCGTTCAGCTTCGTCTCGCTGTTCTGCTCTTCATCCTCCTCTGCCTCATGTCCGTTACTGGTCTCTTCTTCAGGACTGTTATCAGGACGATCATCCTCCTCCTCCTCCTCCACAGCCACCGCTGATCTCTTCAACGTACCCCCCTCCGACCGGCTTTGGCTCTGGCAGTTCACCCCGGCATGCTCATCTTCATCAGGTGGACTGGTGTCAGACCCGCCGTCCTCTTCGTCATCCTCATCCTCAGTCTGTTGCTGTTCAAGCAGCCTCTCCATAGAGGCTCGGAGCTCTCGCAGATCTTCATCCTCATATGCGCTGAGATGGAAAGAAACACAAATCAAACTCAGGGGACCATCGATTCAAAATACGGATTTGTTCTTCTAATGTCAGAGTTTTGATTTCAGAGTTTTTTTTCCCTTAGCCGTGTTACACAACATGTCAACTCTAGGGGCGTGGCCTATGAAATATTTAGGGGTGTGGCATTTAAACAGTGATGCTTTTCAGACGCTGTACTGTACATGCTGTGAATGACTGCACTGTGATTGGTGGATAATTGAAGGTGTGTCTATTTCCTACTCGGTGTCAGTCTGCTCGTCGTCTTTGTCCTCCAGGTCCTCCATCTCCAGGTTGTTGTCATGGGTGGAGGCACCATCAGGTTCTGTGGAGCCGCTGAAGATTTTACTGAGATCGGGTAGAGAGCATGTCCTCAGCATCTAATGGAAACACACATACTTAGAAAACACTCTACAAATGCTACGTCAAGGCATGAGTACCAGTTCCTCGAGTTCTACTTCTTGTAGTTCCTCCAAAACCAAATGGATTTGAGTGCAGTGCAGTAACGTTGCTTATGGTTATATCCTTCTGCTCTTTCTTCTGCTTTCAGGTCATCCTGCAACTCCTTACATGGAGCCCATTTCCCCAGGTGATTATTTGTGGTTGGTGATGGGTAGTTTCCGGCTTGTTGCATGAAACCATCCCAACCAATATCTTTTATTATATAATGCAATTTATAATAGCCTCTTTAATAATAATGTAACCAATGGACAGAGAAGCGGGTTATGGACCGAAAGGTTGATTGGTTTGAGTCCCGAACCGGCAGTAAAAATGCACAACTGGACGGGTTTGGAGGGGGGGGGTTTGTTGGCAGCACCTTCCTTCACCACCTTCCTCCTAATTGGCTTTAGAAGGATACAAAAGTACATATTTAAAAAAAAAAAAAAATACATAAATATATAAGGCAAAATATCTTACAATGACATCATTGGTATCTAGAAGAGGTTACATTAAGGGCGGCAGCGGGGAAACGCAGACCAGTTATTATGCCAAATATTCTCAATACACAGTACACGCCATAGCGTTTGGGAACCATGCAGTTAGCGATCACACCCTCAATGCAGGAGCTGAACTGACTATTCCCAAGCGCATATTTTCCAATTAAAGCCCCCGAGAACACAGCAGTCACACTGGAGTTTGGGATTGGACCTTCAAACACTCTTGGGAACAGTACAGATCAACGAGTGTACCCGAACACACCCTACAAAGCTACATCAATCCGTGAACTTTGTTCACAGGCTCAAAAGTATTTGGACAAACCAGCTCTTCTATACACCTAGACATCACCTGTACTGTAAGGGATCATACCGCACTGCATATGTAAACAATATCAACTATGATCGCTAATATCGATACGATGCGGCACAGCGACACTAACAAGTTTATGCCCTGTGCTTCCGAATCGTTAGCGGTCATGCTAGCAGCAGGTCTACATGCCTGAGGCTTGCTGAAGACGATCCACTTAGCCGTGTCTGTGCAGTTAATTCACAGTTCATGTGTTTGGTGCACAAGCTTCTGGTAGGCTGACACATCAGGGATGTGGAAGAATCAGATTACCTACGCTTCACCAGAATCCACAGCTGAATTCTGGCATAGCTCAGGCCTCAAGCGCTGAACACACATCACGCATCGAAGGATCATCTGAATGGACATTACAACCCTACAGCAGACACGCTTCAGTTTTCCCCCCTCAGAGAAACATCCTACTAGTGTCCCAGGATTTCTGAAACCATCTACCTTCGGGTTGTTGGCATCAAAAAGACCGGTGGACAGCCCAATCAGAAGTGAGTCGTCATGCCGACGTAGCGGTGACACAGATCGTGAACGGGAGGCCACCGAAGACGACGTGTCTTCTACTGATGACTGGGCGGATATGGTGGACAGCACCATGGCACGCCTGTGTGCCGGACTACAGCTCAACTTCACAAACGCAGCATCGCCAGGCACTGACACAGAGAGAGAGACCTGGCGTTACCAATCACTTGATTTTAGGGATAGCATGCATGTGTACGTAAAGACCTGCAGGAAATATTGTTAACAAGACAAGATTTTTGTCCGTTAAGCTGCAGGTGAGCAAACCTGTACCTTCATCTTCTGCACTTGGCACCGTTTTGTCACTCTTCTCTGCCAGTGCTGTACTGCCCTCTTCTGGCCTGAAACAGATGAGCAAAAACACCCCAAATTATTATGTGGGTGCATCCATAGTTGTAGACTCCTGATAAAATGGCCAGCAAGAGAATATAAATTAAGGAGGCACTCAAAAGGAGCAAGGTACCGCCACCAGGCACACAAATTATGGTGACAAGTGGATTGATTAATCTGAAAAATTTGGCCAAGACTGCAGGTATAATGAAATATAGAATAGTTATAATGGAATGTCTCCCCCTAGTGGGTGTGTGATGAACATTTTGCCCCATGATACAGAATAGGGATGCTTCTGGATGCCCCGCCCTATTAAAAAAAACAACAACATCAAAATATGTGCATATGTTTGAATTATATAGAACACAAACAAACAAATACAGGTGAACTGCGAGGGGCAGTCAGAGTGTAAAGTACCTCCGCAGTGCAAAAATGGATTATCATAACTTGGCATAGTTATAATGAAATGTCTCCCCCTAGTGGGTGCCGAATGAATTTTTTTTAGCCCATGTTAATAAAAGTTAAGGATTTTCTCTGGATTTTTTATTTATTTATTTAAACATGATCCCATGCAAGGATTACCATGTACCTTAGGCCCATACCCCTTCCATCCACCATGTTTCCCCAAGTTTTGTAAAAATCGTGTCATTAGTTTTTGCATAAATCAAACAAACAGACACTGATGAAAACACAACCTCCCCCGACAAATGGCAGTGGGTCTTAGTATATAGGGACTTAGTGAATGCAGGTCTCACCGGGGTTGAAGAGCCTTCTGTCCCCAAGCGTCTACCACATCAACTGGACGTTTGGAGGTTTGCTGAAGGTCCTCTTTCAGAACCAAACACTCCACTTCATCTGTTTCAAAAAGCAGAAACACTAATATGAAATTTCCACACAATTTGGATATGAATTGAATTGAGAGACGGCGATCCTCACCCTCAAATCCTTGCTGGTGTCTGCTGAGCTCTACGCTGTCTGACGAAGCCTTCGGACGCTCTGATGCTTGCTCACGGTCCTGGGGAATGGCAGCAGTGTCCTGATCATTAGGAGCCTTCTGATTTTGGTACTGGGTAACGGTAGCTGCTTGTTCCAGATCTGGCTGAACATTGGGTTGCTGATCCTGGATCAGGCTGATAGGGACTTGCTCTTCCTCTTCTTGGTCGATGACGCCTTGGCTTAGCTGAGATGAAGGCACCAATGCAACCCCATCATGATCACCTGAAGGCCCAGGTGACGGGTCAAGGCTTTCTGTGGAGAAAGAAACTGTATACATTTTAAAATAACCAAATTATATCTAGGTCACATCAGCAGATCTAGTATTTGAGTACTCTACTGTATACATTAAATACTCACTGGTGTGTGTGTGGTCACAGACGCTGCTGGTATCCAGGCTCTGTGTGAGTGGCTGAAGTTCAGCCTCCTCAAGAATCTTCAAAACTTCTGAAACTGGGCTCTGACCCCATACTTTCCTTAGCCCCTCCCCTTTCTGGGCTTCCATAGCAATAACCTCACCAGTTGTCTGTTCTGCAGCACAAAATAAACAAATCACACAGAAATGTTAGGTCTTTAAATCTTTATATCAGTAGTAAAGACGATTACAGAACACAGCGGTACGGACACAAAACACTGTCCAGTGAATACAAACCCAAGAATTCTCTTCTGTACTCTGATTTGTTTTGCTTCAGTTACCTGGTTGCTACACAGCAGCTTCAGAGACCAGATACTACATGGACACGCAACAGGGTTGGGTGATATATTGATAAATTAGCATATTGCGATATGACCATTCCAGGGTTGCCAACTCTGAAATAACTTTTTACTGTAAGTGACTTTGCACCCAAGACACAAAGCCCAATAGGCGGGTCTGGGGGCATGCCCACCCTGAAATGCTTTAAAACGGAATGACCTCTGGTACGATTTGGCGACCTCTGGGCAGAGTTTTAGTCCTACAACAATCATAATAATACAGATCAGAAACCATACATGGGCGGCACAGTGGTGTAGTGGTCAGCACGCCTGCCTCACAGCAATAAGGTTCTGGGTTCAAGTCCCGGGCTTGGACGTTTCTGTGTAGAGTTTGCATGTTCTCCCCATGGTTGTTTGGCTTCCATCAAAGGAAGGACGTGGCACGTCTTTGATGGAAGAAGCTCGGAGGAGCGGCAGTATGTCAGCACTGACTTTTATTTGGCGAACCTCTTCATCTAACTAGGGGCTCAGTGATTGGCTGGAGCTTGATGACCTGTGCTGTGGCGCTGTTCAATTCGCCAGTCAGGAGCGGCAGAGTGAGCACTTGCTTTTTCTTTAGTGGAAGCAGTGCCTCCTGTGACGAACGCGGGCGAGAGTTTCCCAGCAATATTCGGAATGAACCAGGTCAGGCAAAGAAGTGATTGACAATTTATTACAGAAGCGTGGGTATTGAGGTCGTG
>JBCNYH010000022.1:10849608-10866480 GCA_039654325.1 Tandanus tandanus | reverse complement strand
GTGGTGGTCTTCGCACTTATATAGTTAATACAGAACTCTTTGTGACCTTAACAACTTGCAGCACAAGTGGTAGGCCTCGTCATAGCAGACCTCAGTATGGCATCATGGTTACATCACAAACAGTACCATTTCTCGGTTGTCACAGTAGGAACATAGTAGGTATGTACCTCGTACGTAACACTCCGCAGTGGCAGTGTCTCAACACCGACTTTCATTTGACAAACCGCCTCTTACTAGGGTCGTTTTGGGACTGGAGCCTGTCTCAGCTGACTCTGGGCAAAGGCAGAGTATACCCTGGACGCCCTAGTCCACCGCAGGGCCAACACAGACACACACAAAGCCATTCACACTCACACCTAGGGTCAATCTGGAACAGCCACTTAGCCTCATGTGCATGTCTTTGGACTATGGGAGGAAACCGGAGTACCTGGAAGAAACCCATACTAGCATGGGAAGAACACACAAACATGCTGCCATTCATTTAGCACCAATACATATCATATTTAAGCAAGTCTATACAAAGGAATAAAAAAAAGGGAGTGGAGGCTCAGTGGTTAAGGCTCTGGGGTTACTGATCAGAAGGTAAGGGGTTTAAGTCCCAGTACCACCAAGTTGCCGCTATGCGGTCCTTGAGCAAGGTCCTTAACCCTTAACTGCTCAGTTATACGAATGAGCATTTCCACAACTGATATTCTGAAATACAGATGTATAAAGAAGGCTCCAGTGTGCAGAGTTAAGTGTGCATGCAGGTAGAAACTCACCTGCTGTGGTGATACTGGTGTCCTCCAGAGTCTGGTGAGCAACAGCAAGCGGAACATCTGCAGGCTGCCACTTCTTCCGGTCGCCACCAGCGATGGAACTTTCAGCCGAAGACGCTGCCTGAGGCCCTGATGACGGAGAAGTAGCCTCGTTTCTGGTTGTACCAGCCGAAGTGCTACACGTGTCCTCCAGAGTGCACTGAGCTACCGAGAGAACCGGAGGAGCTCCCGTCTCCCATCTGCGTCTGTCACCCCCACTTTGTGGTCTCTCATCCTTGACCGGCTGGCAGGGCTGAGGGGCGGGGCCTGGCTCGCTGGAAGGCGTCGTCTCTTGGGCCTCCTCTTCCTTCGAAGGGTGAGCCTTTAGATTATAGTTCAGTCTGCGCAGAATCTCTTTCCTCTCACTCTGAAATAGTACGGTACACCAGTTCACTTTACACAAAAGATAATACAAACGTGCCTGGATGAGACGGAAGTAACCGGAAGACGTACCTGAACATCTGGCGTCTCGGGTTTGGACGGATCTGTCTTCATTGGTGAATTCTGTCCGGATGCAGTCTACCGACAGGGATAAAACAAAATTATTTCTGTTAAGATTCCAGTCTTTTATCCTCAGTATACCAACCAGAACCTTATACAACACTGTATTAGAAATATATGATGAGGTTGCGTTGCCAGAATGCTATGGTACGAGGTTAGAGCATTCTGAAAAGACAGACAGGCAAGTAGACACGCCTCCTTATCCTGATTGGTTGAATAGCAGTTCAAAAGAGACCAGAAGTTTTTTTTTTTTTTTTTTTTTAACTGTACTACCTGCATCACCTACAGACTGTAGATAAATATTTTATGGAAGGAGTGCAATTATAATGTTTATGAAATTTTTTTTTTTTTAGTATCGCACCTGTATTATAAATTATAAATACTTTTTACAGGAAGTGACATCAAGACTGCAAAACACTCACTCGCACACATTTGCCCAACAGCTTAATCCTTGCGTGGGTTTAATGCCCATCTCAGCCGACCCTGGGCGAAGGTAGGGTAACACACACCCAACCATTCAAACTCGCATCTAGAGGCAATTTGTAACAGCCAATTAGCCAAATGTGCAAGTATTTGGACTGTGAGAGAAAACCTGAGCACCCTGAGGAAACCCACGCAAGAATGGGAAGAACATCCACACAGACACGCCCTCGCACAGGCCCGGGAATTAAACCCAGTACCTTCTTGCTGTGAGGCAGGTGTGCTAACCACTATGCCACCGTGCCGCTAAGCGCAATTACAATTATTATTAAATAATTAAATTACTAAAAATAATTGTTTGAAAATCCGACCAAATAAATGATAGATTTTGATCCACTTCAAACTTCATAGTCTGAAATATACTCCACTAAACATTCCTTTAATCCGTTTCATACGTCTTTTATACTGCGGAATCTAAAACAGGCGAATTTAATTTCACTAAATGATCAACACCGAATGTTTTTTCTGGCTGTGGCGAATGGCCACGCCCACGTCCTTCAGCGCTGCGGTCATAGAGATGGCTGGAGTGCTGGGTCTTGGAGAGGGTGTGGCTTTAGCGATGACATCCTGAGGGGTGTGGTCGGGCTGAGGAGGCGCGGCTCCTTTCGGTGGTCCGGGGTCAACCTTTACTCCTCGGGCGGCGAGCTGTAAAGCGAATCGTCTCAGATTAAATACGATGGAGGATTTCCAGGTTACTTAAAAAAATAATAATTGTGCAGTGTTTACTGTAAAAGAGCTGAAAGGAAGATAAAGAAGGAATGATTTAAAGTGCCGTGTTAACACACACATGCTCTTCCCATGCTTTCTTTTCTTTCTCATAAGCCTCTCTCCGTTTCTTCTCGAGCTGCTCCTTTAGGACAGCTGCACGGGCCTTCGTCTGCGCCTGCCACCAAGAAAGACAAAAAAAAGCGGGGGGGAAGAAAGCAGAGTCCACGGCCCAGAAAAAAAAGAGAAAGAACGAAAGTGCAAACAATCAAATAAAAACAAATGGAAGGAGGGAAGAAAAAAGGACAAGGAGTGACAAAAAAAGATTGGAAGAAAGGGCATTGTGTGCAGACAAGGAAATAAAGAAAAAAGAAGGAACAACAAAAGATGAAATGAGGAAAGAAAAGTGCAAACAAAAGAAAGGCATGGTGTGTGCACACAAAAAAAGAAAAAGAAAACAAAAAGGCAGCATGTGCAAACAAAAAAAGAAAAAGAAAGGGCAGAGTGTGCAAACGCGAAAAAGAAAGAAAGGCACAGTGCAAATAAACAAGAAAAGAAATACAAAAAGACAGAGCAAAAGAAAGGAGGGAAGAAAAAAAGAAAAAAGTAAGGAAGTAAAGTGTGCAAACAAGGACAGAAAAATAAAGAGCAGAAAAGAGAAAAGAAAGAGCGGGAAAGACAGACAGTTACTACCAAAATCTAAGACTGATTCGTGGAACGAAACCATCAAACCCCTGATTAATAATGAAATAAATCAATCCTGAAGTGACATCACCGACCTTCAGCGCTTCGATCTTCTTCCACCTGAGCTCCGCCTCCTCACTGGACTCCTGACTGTCTGAACACTCGCTTTCATGCTGAAAACAAAAACAGCACACAGACAGAATGTTCCAGCATCAGTGTGAAGACGTTCCAGATCAACATCTCCAGAACGTCCGGGCGCGTACCTTCACTCCTTGGAGCCGAGCTTTAATCTGCTGGCGCTCGTTAAAGTTCTGCAGTCTGATCTGCCTCAGTCGAGCCAAATACTCCTGCAAATCCCATAAACACACTGAATAAGCACAAAATACCACCTCCCCACACACACACACACACCATGGAAAACAAACAACTTAAAAAAACAACATGCATACGGACACAACACTTAGTAATGATTTGAGTCGTGAACATGTGAGGAGGACGTCAACACCGTAAGGTTCCGGTTTCATCCACAAAACACCATGAGGCAAATCAACAGTGGGGCGCAAACGCAGACTTACACAAACACAGTGATGTGAGTGGTGTATTAATTAAGCAGCTTTTTTTCCCCGGTGTTTGTGATCAAAGCGTTGACACTAGGGACGCACCAATCACACGTTTCCGTTTTTATTTTTGTGGCGCTTTCACATACGCAAGCGTTTAGTCCATTTGAGTGGAAGCCTGGTGCGGAACAACAAACACAAAATAATCAGAGTCGGATCGGATCTAATCATGTGCTTATCAGAAATGCTTATTTTATTAGTGAACTCTCAATGAACTCTGGAATACGAAATTGCTGATTTGAACACTTCTCAACACCCCCCCCAGACACTATGCACATTTCACAGCTGGAGACATCTGGAATCCACACTACCCGAGCCTTACGAGCAGAGTTTAAATCCTGATCATCTACACTCGCTCACTTTCTAAATCTCTTAATCCTATTAGGGTCACACGGAGGGTGCTTCCTATCTCAGCCGACACAGGCGAAGGCGGGGTGCTTCCTGAACGGCTCACCAGACCATCGCAGGATAACACATACACTCACTCTTGGGGCAATTTGGAACAGGCAATAGGTGCAATTTGGACTGTGGGAGGAAACCGGAGTATCCGGAAGAAACCCAAACAAGCCAGGGACAACATACAAACTCCACACAGAAACCCCCGAACCCAGAACCTTGCCATGCCGATCTGATCTACAGGAAAAGGAAATTTACAAGCCCTGGGGGGGTGGGGAATTGCTGATGGTTGTAAATGCCGGTTCAGTTGCCGACGTGCCACAGATGGAGACAATAACGTTCGGGAGAAAAAATTTAAAATCCTGAATAATCCTGCTTATTGTGTAACACTGGGCAAAAAATTTTCATCAGGTGACACTAGGGGGAGACATTTCATTATAACCATGCCAAGTTATAATAAACTATTAGTGCCTAGTGGAGGTACCTTACACTCAGAGTGCCCCTGTAGTAATCATTGTAATTAGAAGACTGTCATACATTTAAATCTTATTTACATTTAAAGATTATTTCAGATAAGTTTGAAGTTTAAACCGAGGGCGAGGTCCTAAATTCCTCGCCTCAGGGTCTCTCCTCTCAGCGACAGGACGAATTTAATTAAACAGATTGCTGTATTGAATAATTAATTATTTGCTTCACTGTGACACGACCCACATGACCGAAACCCTCTCCGAAGCCATCGTGAGATTTCCTTCCGGCAGTGCTCAAGTTACCATCTTGTGTGTTGTAGCTGTAAGGAAGAAATGTTTATACTGTAATAAATAAATCGTTTCCTGACCCTGTTTGTTTCGCTCATTAATTATGACTTTTATTCCGATTCAGATTTTCAGCAAATGGACTATTTGGTGTGAAAGCACCCTGTTCCACTGATACTCATTAGTGGATCAGTGCATACCTAGTTAAAACCATTGTGAAAGGGGGGGGTAAGGGATCGTCTTGCAGGTGTAGGTGAGAAACTTGCAACCCAAATTGGAAATAAATGAATGGGGGTTGAGTAGGCGGATGAGTCAAATAAAATAGGGTTAACGAGGTGCTTTTGTTGGTTATCCACCCTCCTACCTCCTCCTCTTTGTTGACCCTGGGTCTCCTGCCTCGGGGCGAGTTTGTCCGACTCGCAAAGATGGCGGCTAGGTTATGCCGGGCCCCCTGTTCGCCATTCAAGTCAACAGAAGCTAGACGGTAACTACAGGGCACTAACATCTAAGCCTCAGTAATACAGCCAGGAGATAAAACAGGTTCTTACCAGCTGGCCTTCAGCGCGGACTTTATTGAGCAGGGCTTCTTGTTTGCGCTGCAGGAACTCTTCCACCTGTTTGGCCCTTTCTGCTACTACCTGCGCTCGCAGCCTGGACACCCATTAGATAGTGAATTATAATTATAATAACAAAATGAATAACACCACCACACATACTTTCTTCTTAAATACATAAAGTGCAGTCATTCCAAAAATAAAATGCGTCCAAATTAAAAGCAAGCAGACCTGTTGGCAGCGTTATTTTTAGCTGCACTCTCGTTTTGGAGACTTGTCCTCCGTGGATGGCTCTTGACAGAGTGATGATCAGAGAGGCAGATGTGCCCATTCAGCACGCTGGGATCCAGTGCAGCCCTTAATTCAAATGATAGACAGTTAGGATCATTCCAAATATTTAAAATCATCACAGTGACCAATTTTCAGCGCTGTCGCTTAACACATGATTATTTTTAATCGCATAATGATGTCCAACTGAGCAAAGAGTTGAACAGAGAAGGCATCCTGGGTTTTATTCTTCTTATTATTGGGGTTATTTTTTTCTAAAGCACATCGTTTTGCAAATTAATTGAGTACTGAATGAGTCAAAGCTGAGCGAACAATACAGAGAGAATGTCGGCTATGTTTGTCACGTCAACGTCCCCGCGCTTAAAACTCGCATGGGACAGTTCATCAACACGGTGTAGATCGAACGCCGGCCACAGCAGTAATAAATCCATGAAATCTTAATTGAACTTCCTGAAAAATAAGCCTCTGGACATACCCCAAATGAGTAAGAATGCAAAGTTTGATGAGAATTGGCAAAGTCTTCCTCAAGACTATGGCCCGGGATGCCTGGTAATGTTTAAAGGAAAAGACAGCACTTGTTAAAAGTTAATCTCATTTAAATCTATAGATCAACTTCTTCCTGTGTACAAAATTTTAGGTTGATACGTTCTGTTCTAACAAGTTTATGGGCAGTTTATTTGAAAACCGAATCTCAGAATGATGTCATCAAGGTACAGGATTTTGATACATTTATGCCATTTATTGAAAGATTTGTGTTGGCGGTATAAAAGAACTTTGATTAAAATTATTACTTGTGCAGTGAGAAACTATATATATATGTATCAGGATTCATATATTTAAGCGCAAACCCCTGAAATACTGAAAGAAATCATGTTTAAAGCCAAACTCCTGCATGTTAACTCGGGCCGTGATAATGCCATCATTCTGAGACTCAGTTTTCAAATAACCACCCATAAAATCAATTACAATATCATCTATCAGTCTAAGATTTTACACACAGACGTTTTAATTTAGAGTTATGATTGAGATTAACTTTCAATAAGAGACGTCTTCTCCTTTAATGCACTTCCTCCTTCACTTAACGTACTTTGCTGGCAGCCTATCCCCTGAAGCTTTGGATGCTGGGAGTGATGTTGGGACATGAGCAGGTCCAGGATGAGGAGAGGGGACAGGCACTGGAGTAGGAGGGACTCCCATCCCTCCACCCCCAAAATACTAAAAACCAAATGAAAATGGAAAGGAAGAAAGTGAGTACCCCTTCAACACACAAGCAGACCGACAGGGTCATACGGCTAATCCACTGAGCAGTTACTGATCATGGGATAAGACCTTGTGTACCTTCCTCTCCGGACTACTGCCTCCACTGGAGCTTAAAACATTCCTCCAGCCTTGTTCTCGGGCACGGTAGATCCTATTAAGCTGATGGGAAAAGAAATTTAGGCTTCATGTTATTCACTGTAACTTGGAGTTCGTGTAATGAAAGTGCTAACTTCATGATTGATTCATAATCTCCTTTTCTCTCTCAAATCTTTTCATCTGAGCAGCCTTCAGGAGAAACATCTACAATACAATAAAACGGGTCATAAGATTTTCACATATTAACACTTTAAAAGGGGCCCATTCACTTACCAGGCATATTAAATAATGATATACAGTGTTATCTCTTAGAAATAAAATGGAATCGGCGACAACGTCTTTATAAAACTATTAGTTCACGAGTTTCAATAATTCCTGCACTGGGCACCATGATATTAGTAAAGAGTGCCATCTTCAGGTGCATAAATATCATGAGAATATGGCGGCCGTTGGTACAGACATGGTTGATGTGAGCACTAAAAAACTTGTATGCTTTAAGCATCTTCAAACATACGTTATTCTGTGTGTGTGTGTGTGTGTGTGTGTGTGTGTGTGTGGTGGGGGGTATTTCTCTTAAAATTGCATGTCTTTTTCCCCTCATTTCACAATTCTTTCTACAAATCAGTGTTGCACTGCCAAGTTATTACTCATGGGCAAGATGAGTAGTGTTCTGTCCATCCATCACACTTTAGTGTCCGGACATTTACTTGCCGAGTGCTGAAGCTGGGGCTTTCAAACTTGCTATGCTTGTTCTATATTGCCATATTATGAATGGCCCTCTCGGCAGGAGCATCTGGACCCCTGTGGTCCATTTTCCTTATTGTAAAGAGACACAGATCCAAAACCGGTGGATAAAAAAAAAAAAGATACCAAGCCCGTGAACTGGGATTATTTTACCAGGAAACTTTTGTATTCAGCCAAATGAACTGATAATGGAAGATAAATCTAATCAGATGTTCACTAGTGAGAGGGCTCCTTTAAAAAAACACCCAATATTTCACTTCTGTACAAAACATTTCAATTGGAATGACTTGGGAAAACAAGATGAACCTGCTCGCGTTGCTTCCTTTCCAACAGCTCCAGCCGCTTTTTCCTCACTGCTTCCTGTCACCAGAACACAGGTTCAAGAATAAGGTTAGTACTGTATTCCCAAACGCTCAGCTACGAACCGATCCAGTTATGGACTTTAGCACATACTGTTTAGAAAGAGGAAGAGAAATATTTTCCTGTCAAGAGAATCAGTTAAAGGCACAGGTACGTGACTGAGAAAACAAAAAGGAAAGAGGAACTAATTTGTATTAAAGTATTTTAATACAAATTATTAAATTTATATGAAAGTCCTGCAAAGAGAATAAAAAAATAAAATAAAATAAAAATAGTGACACCATTATGTACCCTGTACCTTCTATATATTTCCCTAGGTTTACTTGACTAACTAAATTTTTCACGAGTCCTCACAGTCTTCAAACATGGCCACTGAGGACTAAACTCCCCAGACACTCCACCCAGGCACAGACACCCCCCCAGCACGCCCCCCAGGCACAGACAAGGGCACAGCCACTCCCTCGCCACTGGCCCACCCCCAGACACAGACACTCCCCCGGCACGCCCCCAACTCACAAACACTCCCCATTCGACACAGACCCCCCCCCTGCCCCATTACCATATAAGGAGTTCAAAGTTTTTTCCATATAAGGAGTTCAACGTTCAAAAGTTACCTGCACATACTTCCTGTCCCTTGGTGGGCCTCTGTACGGGAAAAAAGCTAAATACAAGAACGAGACAACGGGAAACCACAACCTCACTGCAATGAGGCCAGACTACGAAGGTGCATCAGAATCTATGCTGAACTAAGTTTACATTTCTGGATATTCATTCGGTGGTAAAAGGAGTTTAAAAGGAGTTAGGAGAGGAAGTTGTGTGTGTTAGTACAGGGGGGTTGGAAGTAAGGGTCTTTTCCTCTGGGGTACCTCATGCTTCCTCCTCTCCTCCTCCATTCGACTCATTCTCCTCTGAACTGCTGCTGGAGGGTTAGCCTGGACAACACATGACACCGGCGCAAGATCAGACATCTCTCTCTCTCTCTCTCTCTCTCTCACTTACACACGCTAACTCGTTCATGTTCATTAAACACACGTGACCTTTGCTAAAAAGGAGAAGCTGAACTCTCTCTTTAATAGTCTGTATTTAATACAGATAAAGGCACACCTGTTTGAGTCGGACCCCAGGCTTCCTCTCGACTGCTTTCCTGACTGCATCAGCTGGCTTCCGGATGGCGTTGGCAGGTCTCTTCGCTGTTAAATGCACTCCATATTTGGCAGCTGGTTTGGTGATTTTCTGGCCAGGGGTAACAGATGCCGGACCAGGGACGGGATGCTTGGCTGCAGATTAAATGTGACATTTAATTTTCATATTGCTCTTCTGAGAGAAAATATAGATATACATATAAATATGATATTCCCATTATAAGCGGTCTATTAATATTTTCCATGGCTGTATATTTATTATATTTTTTTCATATTCCTCAGTGCATTTAATGCACAACACTTCCGCGTTATCCGTTTCTTCAATGTCAGTCCCGTCCCACTTTCTGCAGTACAATGATGCCCCCTTGTTTGTTTTTGTTGTTTTATAAAGCATACCGCATTTTAATGGGTACGGACATAAACTATGCCTGCTTAAAGCTTTTATTACCTTTGAGTTTAATTCGCCTTTAAGGTCTGGATGCATGAAAGGTGGTGTGTGTTTACCTGGTATTCCCTGGGCGACGCTTATTTTGGGTTGTTTGACAACATGAGGCTCGTTGAATTCCTGAGCGATGAGCTGGAACACAGTAAAGGCACAAACAATCAATGTGTCCCTTCAGGCCATCCCTCAAGCTAAGGATATTTAAAGCCTACAGTACACACCAAAAACAGGTTAAACACAACCTACCTGTTGTAAAACATGTATCGCAGTGCTTTTCAAGTATTCACAACTGCACCCTATCCTTTAATTATTTTTTCCTTTTAGAAATGGTTCTAACTGAAAACAATTAGATTACACACAAATCCTAGTGCACAGTTATATTCGGCTGTCTATACATGATTTTAAAAAAATAAATAAATAAAATAAAAAATAAATTTAAAAAACCCACTACATTAAATGAAAAACTAAACATATTTAAAACAATAATAATCAAAAAGTTCAAGCACCCTGACAGCGTACATAGTTTTATTTATTTAAGCTTAAGTGTCGCAACTTAATTTTTATTTACATTTCTATAACTAGCCTAATTCACAGCCTAAATTTATTTATTTATTAGTTTAAGCTCAAGCATGACTGCTTCTTTTATTATTTTAAGCTTAACAGCTTAAATGTTTTATTTATTTTTTTTTAAGCTTAAGCTTGACGGTTAAATTTTCTAATTTATTCTTCAAGTGAGACGACTTAAGCTTCAATTAATAAATAAATGTATGTGTAAAGGATTTAATTTTTAAAAAATTCTAAGCCTAATGTACATTTATTTATTTAAGCTTAAGTATGACAGTTCAAATTTATTAGCTTAAGCTTGACAGCAAAATGAACAACAAAAAAACCCCTAACTAAGCATAAATCAGCCAATATAGAAATCTGATCCATGCTCCTTTACGCTTTGTATGCAAATGGCTATTAAAATTAAGTAAAAAAATTGCAGTGAAATAAACACTCAAAATTGATTCCAAAGAAAGTTCACTTAATCCCTTATCACACAATGACTGCTTAAATGTATATTTAATTTATTTATTCTTTAAAATTCATTTAAACTAAATCTTAACAGATCTTCTTAAACCCAGAATAACTCAACCGGACAGAAATCGTACTCCAAGAACATCTTACATTTGCTTAACTTTGCCCATCAGACATCCCTGTTTATATGCTCAGGCAATAAAGGGGCGTGTCTAACCTGTGGCGAGAGAAACTTCTGAATTCTGCGGGCGAGAAACGGCTTGTCCAGTATTGCACCGACAGAGGGTCTCTCCCGCGGATTGCGCTTGAACAGCAGGCCCAAAAGAGCACGCAGGTCCTGAGAGTAATGCAGCGACACTGGGGGGTACGAACCTCGGATAATATTCAGCACCAAATTCTTCATGTTCCCGGCCTCGAACTTGAAGGGAAGGGGGGAAAAAAGGCAACAAAACAAAAAATGGATATCTGGAATAAATTACCACGGATATTCACTTTGAACTTCATAGACACTGACGGATCAAACAGGCTCGAGATGCTGTCAGACGACTTCACTGCGGTATCAAAGAAAATCTTTTTCAGCTAAAACTCAGTGAATTCAAAGCTCTTCCCTGGAGCGCTGCACTCTTATCACTCCATCTTTAATTACTGGAGCTGAGGAAACTAAATTCCACACACACACACACAGGGCGTTTGATGCAAGTCCATTTCATTATACAGTGTAAGCTACTGAAATACAAAGAGACTTTAATATTCATCCAGGTAATAAGAGCCAACAACTAACGGGTTGCAATAACACACACACACACACACACACACACACACACACCTTCAGCAGTAATGCACAAAGACAAGGAGTAATATACAGAGACTCTTTAATACTTACAGCATGCTTAAGTGTGCACATTTCATACAGGACACATCCCAGCGCCCAAATATCACTAGCACACAAAGACAGAGGGGTTGGGGGACAGAACAAATAAACACAGACTCATAAAGCACAACGTCATAACATTTTTCATAATTACATTTTTAAGAGAAAGGAAATACGAGTTTAATCTGGTCTCCAGCTAAAGATATTGGCTTTTCAATAAACGGCGATGTTTAAATGTATATTTGTTGGCTAAGCAACAATATCATTCCTTGCACTTACATTCTTTCAGGTCTTTGCAACAATCTGTACCAGACATTTTAAAGAAGAGTCATCTCCAAAAATAGCTTCATGAGAAAGAAGACAGTTTAGGTTATATGATTTTCCCACTGACGTATTATTATTATTATTATTATTATTAACTCTACATGGATGGAACTGAATGTGAAATTATTCTGATTTAACAGATAACGCGTCCTAAACAAACATGAATACAGACACCAACGGTAGGCTGACTATTCTGGTTTTGTCTGTAAGAGTACTTGACTAGTAGGACAAACAGAACAAACTGTCAAATGGTTTTATCTTCCATGTAGTTTTAAAGGCAGCTGGGCTAGTGGTATCCAATTCCCACCCATCAAGTGTTCCTCCCGACCAACCAGAAAGGGGCGAAAGCATGCACATGCCCCCTCCGTGACATGTGATGCTGCCACCTGCCTCTTTATGAACTGCTGCGCATGCGCATTTGTAGGCAGCCGAACACACTCTGAGGAAAAGTGTTATCCGCCCCTTTTGTATGAGTGAGCTCACGGACGCCCATGGATTCGCTGGTGGTCGCTGTGAGTGACAGGGAAGCGTATCTTGAGCTTGGACAATTAGCCCCAATTAGCTCCCATGGATTCCCGGATGTGGATGGCTGTGGTATCAACCTGGATTCGAATTTGCGATCTCCAGGTTGATAGTCACGCATCTTGTTGATGTGCCACTCGGGAGCACTTTTGTTTTTAATTTTTTTATAAATTTCTAATTACTTATTTAAAATGGAATATAACAAACTAAATAAAATAATAAAATGATTGTGAGTCTATTAAACGTTTCTGGAAGGTTACTCACAAAACCTGAAGTAAATGCATGTTTTTTCTGTTTGTTTGTTTTTTTGAACAAGTCCTTCTTTGTAGACCACACCCACTTCAGGTTTAAACCTGATTACAGAAACAGATGAGGATCTTCTGAGCATTAACAGAAACGGCTATTGCATCTGTATTAGACAAGATTTCGTAATGCATTTGAAAATAAATAAAAATAATAATACATTTCTTAATCATGGGAAAATTATCATCATCAGACTTTCCGTTCATTTTCACCACCTGCTTGTGTAATTTATATTTAACGCTTGACGAGAAGTGGTGATATTTTTAGACCAGGTGAAAGCGTAACGCTACAGGCACCAAGATACAGCAGGAGCAGTGACGTGAGCCATGGGTCAGGGTGGTTAGAGGACTCGTGATGCTTGAAGACACTATTATACAAGCGCAACTTGGATTATGAGGACTGAACATGCAATAAGAGTGTGTGTATAGAGTATACACACACACACACACACACACACACACACACACACACACAAAACCATACTAGCCAACAGTTTGGACACGCCTTCTAATTCAATTTAGAACGAGCGCGTGCATCCAAAATGTTACCTGGCACTGTATCTGGACCATCTATTGTCATTATAATGAATACTGTACATCACGCTGACCTTTCACACTACCTTTTATTATTGTATGGTTTATTTTCACAAATTTCCGGAGAAAGATAGTACGGTGTGCCGATGCAGGTCCTGGCCAGTTCCACGGTACTGCACACAAAAACACATCGCAATAATGATATTAAAACTCACTCAACACGCCTTTTTAAACAGCGCCATATTACACCACCTTACCTGTTTAAAACCCTGGCGATCCCAAAGTCCCCAAGCTGTACCGTACCATCCTTCGTCAGGAAAATATTCTTTCCAAAAAAAATAAATTAATTAATTAAAAAAAAATAAACACCTTATAAACCCTTGATTCATTTGTACACAAAGACTGGACTTGATTAGCACGAGTACATGTACTGTATGTACCTGTGACTTGATATCCCTGTGAAGGATCTTACGATCATGGACGTGTTTGAGAGCCAGACAGATCTGCACAAACCAGTCAAGAATCTGTAGGAGGAAAAGACTAAGGAGAGAGGCTCGGAGAATAAAACCGTTATACGTATAAACACCCTAAAGTGTGCAAAGAGGGACGGAAGCTAAAAATATTACATTACTCAATAAACTAGTAAAATAGTCAAACTTGTTGGTGCCTACAAGTCATCATCAAAGGTAATTTTTGCCACTAAAAAACAAAAAAACATGAAATGGTTATATTACGATGTCATGCTACTTTTTTTAAATTTTATATAAAGTATTTAATCAAACTATTGAATTGAATTATTAGCCAGACAAAGTGAGTTGAACGAAATTTAAATACATCATGTCTGCTTTGCAAGCTGAGCACCTCCTTGATGTAACTGCACCCCCAAAAAAAACACAACAAAATGACAAACTGTCTATGGTAAAGAAAAAAAAAATCAATAGTAATAATAATTCTTGAAAATGTAAAAATATACAGTACATTAACGTTTTCACAATGGAAGCCTTTCAAGTTTTGTTCCTGCATGATATTTTTGTTAATATGCATGATAGATAGTTTCTTTTTTCGCCTTCTGTGGGTTCGCTCCACCGTTTTCTTTTTCTGTACTCATGGAATTACTAATTAAACAACGAGTACCTTAATGCTATATTTAATTTGTCACATGATGCTGCACATTTGGGGTCATGACAAGCGCCAGCACTGGTTACGCTCGTAGCTTTTGGGCTACACAACAAAGCTGTAGGTCTGTATTAACCTGCTCTTCAGGGAAAAGAACGCCTTTCTGGTTATTAATCTTCTTGAACAGGTCACCTCCCTCACAGTAGTCCATCACGATATACAGGCATCCGTTCTCTGCGGAAGAGCAAACAGAAGGTTAGTGCCCTATTTCTTAGTACAAGGTACATTCCAACCATCAGGAGCTTCCTGCTCTCTCTATCTCTCTCTCTCTCTCTCCCCATTAGCTCATGCAGATACTCTCTGTAATTCAATTCCAAAACTCATAGCCTCCTCCGATATGAGAGATGGGAAGCTGAGCAAGAGAGAAAGAAAGGTGCAGCGCGTTCCCGAAAAAAAGCAAACGTTTTTTTCCCCCGTCAGTCAAAATCAAGCTTAACTCCAAGCAAACTGAAAGGAACAAGAGCACTCCGAGAGCACAAACCTCCACCAAAGCTGAAAAAACGACAAAGCCAGGCCTGCTGTAATACCACACTTCTGTCATCTCACAGTGTTAAAGAATCATTCATTCATTCATTCATTTTCTGAAGCACTTCATCCTAATTAGGGTCGCGGGGAGGCTGGCGCCCATCTCAGCCGACTCTGAGCGAGGGCAGAGTACACCCTGGACAGCTCGCCAGGCCATCGCAGGGCGTGTTAAAGAATCATTAAAAAAATTCCAGGATCCAGAATTTGATTTGGATCATCACCAAAATATAACTTGAGTTGATTCTTCCTTGACAGAATCAACGGCTCTTGTAGAAATTTCATGAAAATCTTCACATAATCTCTTGCTAACATACAAACAACCTTGACGGAGGTAAAGACTGCATAAGAATCTGAAACAAAGCATCTCCTACTGAATTACTAGCATCTTTAATTCAGAGCTGTGTGGCCCAGTTACTAGGCACTACATAAATAGTTTGAGACTTAACCCTTTCAGCCAAGTATGAATAGATTAGCGATATAAATATTGCTGCCAAGTAAACACGTCTACCTTCAAATGACTCCTTGTACTGCACAATATTAGGATGACTCATGTTCGCCAACACGGCCACTTCTTTGCGCGACTCCTGTCGTTCTTTATTAGACATCTGTAAACATAAACGAAAGGTATCAGTGCGTGAGTAAGTGTGTGTATGTGACCATGTATGTGCAAACGTCTATCTATCCGACAAGACACGTGAGCAGCTCACCCTGGAGATGCCGATCTCCTTGATGACGTACTGGTGACCATCCTCCCTCGATTTTACCAGAATGGCTTTCCCGAAAGATCCCTCGCCGATCTTCTTCACCTTCTCATATTTCTCCATGTCTGGCTCGAACCGTCATGCTGTAGCCACGCAGACGACACGAATGAAATCAAAAGAACAGAAGTCACATATTTTCTCTGTCAGAAGACGGTACACTTAATCTGATCTATTCCATCCGTCATGCCTGACTCGCTCCAGGATGCGTGTGTGGGTGGGTTCCTTTCAGGTCCTCTGGTTCAGTCGTACGTCCCAAAAACATGACAGTTTGCAGATTTCCCCTAGGTGTGAATAGGTATCTACTTGGCAACCTGTGCTGGACCCACCTCCCGACTCTGATCAGCATAAAGCATTTAAAAGGTAAGATTCAGCAGCATCTAGTAGTGAGGTTCCAGAGTGAACTAAAATTTTAATTTCCTCCCCTTCGAAGCTTGTATGGTTCCGGGTTACTGTACAAACAAGGCGATGCAAGATGGCGGCCTCCATGAAAAGGAACCTGCTACCCATGTAGATATGAACAGCTTATTGTAAGGTTCCGAAAATTACAGATTAATGAATATTTATTAATGATATACTTAATTCCTGCTAATAGATCAATCAAAATATTACACACAGTACCTTTAAAGAGGAATACTGTACATGACACACACACACACACACACACACACAGTCTGACAATAAAAGACAGAAAGACAAGTGTTCTTTTTCTGAATAAAAAAATAAATAAAACAGAATGCAAGTCCAGCAATCAAAAATTTTGGAACAGTGTCTGGTTCTGTACACCTTACAGCTAGTTCCCTAGTAAAACTATATGCATCCTGTCCCAAGATTTTTTTCCCCCAATTTAAACCAATAGATCACCACATCAAATACCGACTGATTTCATTTCTTACAATTTATTATTATTTTTTTTTAAATGTAGAAACATTTAATTTCATTATTCCCAAAGGTAGCTAGACAGCATTTCATTGCATGGGTAAGAAACCTGTTTATAACCCTGATATTGTGTGTGTGTATAT